>JAOTRH010094006.1:0-48530 GCA_034768845.1 Heliamphora exappendiculata
AGTGCTCTATATATATATATATATATATATATATATATATATATATATTTGTGGTCTATAAATATCTGACATTAGATATTTTTAAAAGATATTTTAAAACTTCTCTGCTAAATTTTTTCTATTTTTTTTCTGTCTTCTCTCTAACTTCTCGAGGGCCCGAGGCTCGATTTTTCACGATCTAACTGCTGATCATTGTTATTGGCATCGTGATCTATGCATCCACATAGATCGAATTTTATTTTGACGAAACTCAATTTTACACGTGGATCAAGACGTTGAGTTTTTAACTCAACGAGGTAGGATCCTAAACTCTCATATCTTATAAGGGTACTACATGTAATCGTGTGTAGTTTTACTATTTCAAAATGCATGAAAATTGCTTTTTGTTTCAAAGGTCGGGTTTTGGTTTAAAACCTTTTGTCGTCGATTTCGATTGGATGAAATCATGTTTCAAGTGTTTCTTTCGATGTTTTGGTGTTAGGTTTGGGTGTGTGTATGTCCGAGGGTGTTGAATGAGAGTTTGGAGGCTTCGTTTGGAGTTCGAGAGAGTTGCAACAGTGGCACAAAAACTGTTTTTGCCCGGGTCAGTCGACTGAATTGGGTTGTTCAGTTGACAAGATCATGATTCTTGGGGTTCAATTGACTGGACCTGGGAGGTCAGTCGACTGAGTTGTTTCTGTTTGTTTTCCTAGTTTTCCAGTGTGTTTTCAGTCGACTGGCCATGTGGGTTCAGCCGACTGAATTGGTCTTGTGTGGGTTTTTTGTGATTTTGTTGGTCGTGTGGTGGCCTCTCAGTCGATTGGGCTATGGGGCTCAATCGACTGCTCTCCTCTAGTGATTTATCAGTTGATTGGATTATGGAGTCCTGTCAATCGAAGTAACGGAGAGAGTGTTGGTCATGTCATGCGTGGTGTTGGGGCACGGTTGTATGCATGGTGGTTTGTGCACCTTTGGATGTGGGATGTATGGGTCCGTTGTTCGTTTTAAGGATGGGGCTTGGTGAGAACCGCTCTATCGGAGGTTCTGGTGTTGACCTCCGGATTAGGTTTTGGTTTTTCTGTATCGTTGGTTGTCCTGGTAGGTAGATGGGTCGTTCGGGTGAGCGGATGATGGGTGTGTGGCATGTGATGTTGTGTTCGGTTGTGTGGTGTTGTTATGCGAAACGTCGTGCTTATACATGCTTTCGCGCTTATAGAACTGTGATTAGTTTTATTCTTGCATGCTGTAGGACGGGTATGTGGTCATATGTGATCTTATGCGATCGTCGCTAAAACTATTATTTTATGTGTTCATGTGTAGCACTGGTTGGAATTATGGTTTTAAAATTGCATATGAGGGGCAAATTTTTGATCTCACGGTGAAAGTCCGTAAAGATGCATATGAGGGACAGATTTTGGTCGTACAGTGAAAGTCCGTAAAAATATCTGTTGACTCTGGTCAACAATGCATATGAAGGGCGGATCGTGGTCCTACGGTGAAAGTCCGTGAAGCTATATGATGAGGGGCGAATAGTGGTCCTACAGTGAAAGTCTGGAAAGTTATATGTTAATTCTGCATGTGTTGCGTTATATACATGGCGTGTGTTGCATGTGGAACTCGTGGGAGTTTTGGCTCATAGGAGTCGATCTTTTCTGATGAAGTATTGTACTATGTATATCAAATTATTTTCTAGGCTCGGATGAGTTGTGATACAAAATCGTTTTCAAAACTGTTTTGTTTGAGACTTTTGGGAGTTCTCGTATAAAACTATTTTTAACTGTTTTCATCTGAGACTCGTATGAGTTAAGATATAAAAACATATTTTTCTTGGGGCTCCTGTGGAGTCGATATCCAAAACTATTTTTAAAATATTTTCCTTGGGGCTCGTGTGAGTCGAAAACTGCACTTCGTTTTCTTAGCATATTTTGTTTATATTGCATGCTTGTCTAGTTTATGCTGAGTTTTGGCTCACCGTGTGGGATTTGAAATATTTTTCAAGTACCGATCACACGAGTTGATTCGGGGGTTGCTAGAGGGCAGAAGATCTGTAGTCTTTCTTTTTGCTCGTTTTGAACATGTATGCTATAACATGTTTTTTTCGATGTTGGAACTGTGTAATGTAAAGTCGGTTGACGATTATATATAATGCATGCATATTTTATATTGAGAGTATATTCTCGGGTTGGTTGTTTGTGAGTGTTTCACGTGACCCGGAGTTTGGGGCGTGACATGCAGGGCCGAGCGTAAGCCCTCACAGCTCCCAGTTCTTCCAAGGCACCGATTGTGCCTGATGATGTAGCTACTCTTCTAGGGAGTATAGGTACTTTATGAGTGTGCAGACTTTGGGCCAGTGTTCTTATCGACACGGAAGCATCGTGTTTCTTCATTTCATCTATTGTGGGGTTTGTAATGGGCTTCGGGGGTGGTGTGCTGTGTTGAGACATCGGTTGGTGAGAATGTGAGGTTATATCCCGTGTATTTGAGATAGCTAGCCATTGTTTAGAATGTATGACCATGTTTGACTGTACCATAAAAGTGGTTTGGCTGACCATCTTTTGTGCCGGTGTTGATTGCAATCGAGAGGGTTGTTTTCTTTTGACCTTGTGTTGAATTTTGGGGAGAAAATTTCTTTAAGGAGGTAGAGTTGTGAGACCCTGACTCGTTTTCTTTTTTTCGGTGTTGTTCGACGCGCAGTTTATTATTTTCGTGATAGCACGTTTATATGTATTTTAATGCATGATCAGGTTTAGATATGCATGCTAGGTTGGTTATTGGGCGTTGGATGCTGTGGTGCAAATTAAAAAAAAAAGAAGATATTTTCGCGAGCCTATAAATATCTAGCCTTAGATATTTTTAAAACAAAATTTCTCTCTCAACCATTTTCAAACCCTAGAAGTTCTGCCTTCTCTCTAATTTTTTGGGGGCCCGTGACTCTATTTTTTATGATCAGACAACGGATTCTTGCTATTGGCACCGGGGGCTATGCATTCAATCGGACAGAATTTTATTCTAATGAATTTGTTTTTGCACGTAATTTGAGGTGTCAAGCTTTTAACTCACCGAGTTAGGATCATATATGTAATCGTGTGTATTTTTACCGGTTAAAAATGCATGAAAAATTAATTTCTATTTTGATAAATTGGGTTTTGGTTCAAAACTATTTTTGGTTGTTTTCGGTTGGGTGGAACTGGGTTTTGTGAGTTCTTTTCGAGATTTTGTGGTAGTTTTGGGTTTGAATACGTTCGAGGGTGTCGAGAAGGTGTTTGGAGGCTTCGATTTGAGGTTGAGACGGTGGTTCTCGTAACTTGGAGTCAATTTTTGCCGGGGGTCAGTCGACTGAATTGCATGGTTCAGTCGACTGGATCGTCTGTTGTGTGGTTCAGTCGACTGGATTAGGGGATCCAGTCGACTGACCTGTGTTTTACGAAAATTTTGCAAAAATTCCAGTAGCCTTTTTCAGTCGACTTGGTGGGGGTCCAGTCGACTGATGTTTTGTTTGGGGCTTTTGTTGTTTTAGTGGTCGTGTTGTGGCTTTTCAGTTGGTTGAATTATGGGGTTCGATCGACTGGCTCTCCTCTAGTGGTATTTTGGTTGGTTGGATTATGGGCTTTTATCGACCGAATTCATGAAAATGGGTGTTGGTCGTTTTGTCGTTTGGTTGGTCGTGGTGGGGCCGTGGTGGTTCATTTGTTGTCATCTCCGGGTTTGGCGTGGTTTAGGAAAAGAGGTGTTAGTGCATGGTTGGGTATGGGACATGTTGGATTCAAAGTTCTTTTTCTAAAAAAAGGTTTTAGGAAAAGATAGGATTTTGTGAAAATCGTGTTGTGAGAGGTTTGGTGTTGGCCTTCGGGTTAGGTTTTGTTTTGTAGGTTGTTGGTTGTTTGGGTGAGATGACAGGGCATCTAGGTGAGTGGATGTCGTTACGGGTCATGTGGTACGTGGTGTCGTTATGTGAAAACGTAGTGCTTATATGTGATTTTGTGCATTTAAAACTCTAATTTTATTTATGCATGTTGTAAGACAGATATGTGATCTTGGTGTAATTAAAACTCTAGTTTTATTTATGCACAAGTGTATGGTCCGTGAATGTCAACTCTAGTTAACGGTGCATTAGCTAGGGCTGGGGTTTCTGGGTAAAAGTTTGAGAAGGTGCATTACCTAGGGCTGAGGTCCCTCGATGAAAGTCCGAGAAGATGCATTATTGGGGCTGAGGTCCCTCGATGAAAACTCAAGAAGATACATAGATTGCATGTGAAGCATTGTAAGGTATAAAATCGTTTTTAAACTGTTTTCTTCTGCATAGCTAGTATGAGCTGTGATATAAAACCATTTTATAAAACTGTTTTCAAACTGTTTTAAGGTTTGAAAAAGAGTAAAAAATCGCACATTGTTTTCCTAACATGTTTTGCTTATATTTCATGTTTGTATAGTTTCTGCTGAGCTCTGGCTCACGGTGTGAAATTTGAAATATTTTTTTAAAGTACTCGTCACGTAAGTTGATCTGAATGAGCCGGTTGGGGTGAAAGATCTGTAGTCTTTTTTTTGTTTCATTTTGAACCATGTATGTTTACATGTTATCAGTGTTGGAACCGTATGTATTGTAAGCCTTTTGACGGCTATATAATGCATGTATGTTTATATCTGAGAGTGAATATCGGGTTGGATGTGATGCATGATTATTTATGGTGTTCACGTGACTCGGAGTTTCGGGCGTGACAGAACTATGCTGAAGTCATAAATTCGTAAGAAGTCTAATATGTGCAGGTTTTATAATTATATGGGAGATAGAGTTTTAAAATTTGTCTATAAATAAAAACCTAATTCTAGTTGTTATGTGGATAGTTGAATCAAATGGGATAAACATGTAGGAATGGACGAAAAAGTATTAGGAACACGAGAGTAATCATTGAGCGAAAAAATTGAATTTGTTTCAAAACTCAAATTGTAAGTGTTGGGTTTTAGGGTATTCTTAATCTCGTAATTATATACTCTACGATTATAATAGATTATCACTCGCATCGATGGACGTAGACAAGTTGTGCCAAATCACTTAAATTTTTGCGTGATTTTTCTCTTTGGTGTATTTTGGTATTTTATTTTTTCATAATTCGAAATAAAAGGTTCAGATTCAATTATTTGTGATGCATACCATACTCCAAGTGAATTTATGGGCCTATTTGGTTTTTCAAGTAAACAAACTAACTTTTTTAAATATTTTTTTTAGAAAAAAATTTATACACATTTTAAATACTTTAACTTTTATCAAGTAAAATTACTATGATACCATCATTTTAAAAAGTCAACTAATTTTTTTTTAATTTTTTTTTCAGAAACAAACCTTATACACATCTTAAATACTCTAACTTTTTTCAAGTAAAATTATTATAATACCCCCAGATAAAAAGATCAACATTCCTCACAAAAACATAAATGTGAGATTCGTCTCAAACTATTAATTTTTGTTTTTTTATGTAAGTGGGTTACTTTAAAAAAATTAAATAATAATAATAATCATTGATGGTAGAATTTTTTTGTACCAGGTGGTAATTCTGTGTTAAAATATAATTAGTTAATTTGAGTTAAAGGGAGTAAATATTTAATATAAGATAAATTTGTGCTAAGTGTAAATAAAAAATAAAAAAATTGTGTTGTGTCTTGAGGGAGTGCATGTGTACACCTGGAATAAGAAATGTGTACGTGTGGTGTGTGACCTGTGGTGTCTGTGTGTTTGGATAATAAAAAAAATGATAGAGCGGCGTTCGTATTTGTACGGTGTTTGTATTGGCGAAGGAGCAGTAGCGATGACGAAGGACGATGGAGGGGGAAGAGGAGGAGAAGGGACGACAATGACAGCTAAGGTTTAGAAACCCAATTTAGTAGAATTTCATTTCAAAATTGCGGGATATAAAATCTTTAGATACACTGTGGGAATCGATCTGATTTGGTATATTGTCAAATCTTGACTTTTCGAATTTTGAAACCCAGGATTTTTTAATAACATTTCACAAGTTTCCTTTTGAATGATTCTAATCAAATCTGACCGCAACTATCAAAACCAATACCATAATGAATATGGTAAAAATCATATATTCAATTGTGCCAATTAATTACACTAACATCCAAAATGGGAAAGATAATCACTTTAATAAGGACAAATTAGACATAATGGCCCTGTTTGGGTGGATTTTATTTATTTGTTTATTAGTTTATTTGCTTATTAGCAAATAAGCTAAATTTCATTTAAGCCACTTCGTTTTGGTGGCATGTGGCTTATTTACTTATTTACTTATTGGTTTATAAACTAACTTATTTGGCTTATAAGCAGCTTATTTGCTTATTTGGTTACCCAAACGAGTTTAATTGCTTTTTTTTAAACTTATTTGGTTACCCAAACGACGTGACTTATTTTTTAACTTATAAGCCAATAAACAAATAAGTAAAATTATTCAAACGGGGCCAATATAATAATTTCAAATATGATAGGACTAATTCTATTAAAATAAAATTGTTGGGACTAATTCCTCTTATGATGTCTAAAAAAAAAGACTATTCCTTAATTTTTTTTTTTATTGATAAAACTCACTCGGAAAAATCAATTTATAAAGAGATGATGTGTCCAATGAACTCTTATAATACTCTTTGAATAGATGCCCATATATGTAAAAATTAGTTTAATTAAATACTAATTCGCACAAACCACCCTAGGCGGATTGAATTCTTGCAGGTTAGAGTCAATTGTCAGGTTATTTGTACACTTCTAATAGACACAAATACAAGAAATAACAATTTTAAAAAATAAAAATAAAGGCACGAACACGGTGAGAATACAATAGAACAAGCATATTTTTTATTTATTTACCTGATATTTATAAGTAGAATACCCACAAATAAAATTAATAAATAATTATTGAAATTATTTAGTGCATCATTCTAATAATAAAAACACCAATTGACATATGCCAAAAATTATTATTCTAATCATTATTATATCCCAAACTATTTAGTGCATGTCATGTTGAATGTCTTTGTTGACCTTATTCTATTTTTTAGCTAATTATAATAGTTTTTTTAAATTAAAAAATTATGTTTAATAAATTTAAATCTCAAGAGATCATTAATTTATTAATTAAATCACGCATACATAATTTTTACACAAATTATTAAAGCAATAAGTAACTTCATCTTATAATAAACGTAAAAGTCTATAAAACTTAATATTCGTTGGTTGGGATGGGTACAATGGATGGCTACACTCAAAATCTACAATCCAACGACCACCCAAGGAGAAAAAATTGAGATACTCATCACCCGACCACATTATGGGCAAAACCATCAATTATTATGTTAGTCAGATTAAATTGGGCAGTTTAAGCGGATCAGTCCAAT
Source organism: Heliamphora exappendiculata (assembly GCA_034768845.1). Classification (NCBI taxonomy): domain Eukaryota; kingdom Viridiplantae; phylum Streptophyta; class Magnoliopsida; order Ericales; family Sarraceniaceae; genus Heliamphora; species Heliamphora exappendiculata. Next base: position 7,366 of record JAOTRH010094006.1, read on the forward strand.
TCGTGAACACCCATACTATTGATTTTTACACATACCCCTACATTTGTACTTGTTCGATGTCTGAAAAAATTGATAAGTTCTCTCACTCTATTTGATTTGATTTTTGCAGCTGAATGCAACATCATTGCAGTTAAGAAGGGCCTCTAAGCCATGAAGCTAAGGAGATTTTTCTCTTAGCCTTAATTTCAAAAGATTTGTTTATGCCCTTATTATTTTCTATTGTATTGCCTTGTTGAAAGAGGTTACTTTCGTAATGCTTAACATGATGACATGCAGAATAGATGGCTAAGGAACAAAAGAAATGTATGATCCTTTGGTACTGCATTTAAGATTGGGATGGCTTGATTTTATACACTCTGAGTAGCCCTGAGATTACAATAACAATATGGCGGTAGGTAATTAGGCTATGGTTGGTTTTGTTTCCTTGGTTTTCGGCTTAGCCTAAAGCCATATGTTGTTTTTTGTTTGGCTTTTCGTGTTTCTTTGCCTAGGTGGTAGGTAATTGGGTTTGTAAGGCCTGGTGGATGCCCCTTGTAAGCTTGTATTTTTTTTATATTACAGTTAATTATCCAAAAAAAAAAACAATACGTGTATTAGTGCTTTGTATTTTGAGAAAACTAGTCTTAAGTCTTGTAAGACCCAGTTTTATTTTACTTCCATAATATTTTTTCGATGTGTTGGTTATCGTTATAGAACAGCATGTATATATATATGTATTATGCATGCGAGGTTCGGTTCAGTTTTTTTTTTTTTGAGTTTTCACCCAGCGATGGCCGCTCGAGCGGTGGCTTGTCCGCTTGAGCAGACGACCTAGCGCGAGATTCTATAAAGACAACTCATGCTTTAATTTTTGAACCAAAGCTTGTCTTGTAAGTTTCTTTTCTCTCTCTACACAAAACCTCTTCTTTCTCTCTAACTTTAAACTTGGTTCGGGTTCAGATCTTGGCGTCCGGATAGTCGATCCTCGATATCTTTGCCGTGGGCTTTGCGTACATCTGAACGAAATTGCATTTTGGCGACTTTGTTTTCTTGTCGAGGTTCAAAGCTTCGAGTTTTAACTCGCTAATGTAGGATTCTAAACTATTTTGCTTTAAAAAGGGTGATATATGCGATTATGTACTTTTTCTACCACTTTAAATGCTATAAATGTTGAATTTTTTGTTTAAACAGTGTTGGTTGGGACAAAAAGCATGTTTTGCGTTTGCTATGGTTTACTATAAAGTTGTTGGACGTGTGGATGCTCATGGTTTTTAAAAAGATAGCTTGAAAACTGAGAAATTTATGTAAAAGTTAAGAAAAACCTAAGTTTGGAGGTTTGGAGCTAATCCCTGGGATTGAGCCTTGGTTTTAAAACGTTTCGGTTGAAATGGTGAAGATTTTGAAAAGGTTGGTTGGTCTTCATAGTTAAATGGATGGTGTGACGAAATGTCGTTGAACGTTTTGTATCTAACTGTGTGTATTTACAAACGTTTTCGTAGTTGAGCTACGTGTTTTTAATGATTCGGTAAATGTGCTGTGACAGTACGTGTGTATTTGGGTCGCCATTGCTCCCCGGTGAAAGTCTAAAAATTTTACGCAAGTACTTCGTTCTTTCGGTTTAATTCTCATAAATGAAGCGGTTGTCCTATTGGGAGGCGTACCCCATTGGGAGGCGCGTGTTGTTATAACTCCGTATTGAACTTGTTATAATCTAGCGTGTTATTGGATGCCCCGAAACTAGGATAATGAGCGAGAGTCTATAGTTGTTACGTTTATCATCTGTGCAGCAAAGTCGATACATAGGAATCATTGTTGGTTGTGGGAACCGAGTGAAAAATAACGTTTTGTTAATGTTTTCTTAACTGCTGGACGTAATTTGTCTTATATAAAAATGCATGGTTTTGAGGATGAAAAACCGTTTTGAGGCTCGCGTGGTCGAGTCTATTCTATGCTAAGTGATTGCATATCCTATTTACTCCATTATAGTCTGTTCCTATTAGATTTCAGTTCACGTTGTGGGATTTTGAAAAAAAATTTCAGGTGACTATGATCACAAGAGATGATCTAATGGAGCCAGTGGAAGCAGAAGACTTTTTTTATAGTTTTCTCTTTTGTTATGGAATCATGTACATATATATATGCGTATTTTGGATTCACAACATGTTATGTAAGGTCCTAAGATTATGGTTTCATATGTTGTTTGCATGTGAGATGTGAGCTCGTGTTGGGTTGGGAACTCTCAGTTTGAAAGGCTTGTCATGGTTTAAAACCTAGGTATCCAAGTTTTTGGGTTGAAGTGAGCATTTTCCTTATCAAACTAATATTTTGTCCGTATATTTGGCTTTTTCAAATCCTCGTTCAAATACCATGTTTTTAGGTGTGTTTTTGAAACATGAGTAGATTTTTGATTTTTGTTTTCTGGTTGAAAAATCTCTCGAGCGTCTCACCGCTCGATCGAGTCTTTGAGCGCTTGAGCGGACAGCTACTGTGACTAAAAGTTAGGTTTTGTTTCGAAAGATGGTAACCCTTTTAGGGGTAACGCTTTTTCTTCAAAATGGCATGCTTTGTTAATTGTTTGCTTGTGAAATCTCGTTTTTGTTTTAATCTTCGACCCGTTTGAGTTCGAGCAGTTTTGGTGGATCGTGGTATCCCAAAATGGTTGTTCCGTGGCCTTTTCAAGTGACCCATGTTTTGGGGCATAACAAGTCTCGATTGAGAACTAGCTTAAAAGTTAACTTTTTTATTTTTTTACATTTTTAACCAAAAAGTTATTTTTGTCTAATTTCTAAGCAATCTTATCTCTTGTTCACCCTTATAATTTTCCACCTAAATAAGATATCCCAAGAACAATTAATAGCCAAACATTTACCGAAATACAAGAGAGGAGAGGAATTTAAATTGAGTTCAAAGTAGGTTATTTAATAACTTAGCTTTTAAGCTAGTTTTCTTGAAATTGATTATTTGGGTAAAAAGCTAACTTTTTTTCTTTCTATTCAAAGTGAACAATTTTACCATTTCATATATATTTGATATTAATAATTATATGTAATTGGTAATGATAGTAAATAAGTTATGAATAAGGGGTATTATTGTATTTTAAAAGTGGTCGCAGTTTGAATAGAATATTTGTATTTTGATTTGAAATTTTAACTTTTTAACTTTTTGTTTTTTGTCAAACGAACAACCTTAACTTTTTTGACATTTTTAACCAAAAAGCCAAAAAAGCAAAGTTGTAAATTAGGGTTAGCCTCTGTTTGGTTTGACTTAGCTTTTTTATAAGATTTTTTACTTAAAAATTTCTTTAAAAACTCTTTTATTTGGCCTCTCACTTAATCAATTAGTTTTTTTATATATTTTTTCACATCTATTTTTTTTTATAAAAAAACCAAAAATTAAAAAACTTACAAAAAAAGAGGCTAAACACAAGATTAGAACATGTAGCTATTATAAAACAAGACAAAGGAAGCATGGATATTATAAATCATTTTGTGAGAGAAACATTAACTAGATACGAATGTTGTTGGTATTGTCACACAAGAAGTTTCATCCCATTAAGTCATTTCTACCTTGCATTTACTTAAGACTCAATTTTTCCATTTCGATTCACTTGACCTCCAACCCCAATCAATACATTTCTAATCTTGTGCAATTCCTTTAGAACATCTCTAGCATCCATTCTCTCATTTGGCTGTTCATCACAACATGAAACTCCAATTTGAAGGACAGATACAAGGCATACCTCAACTGCAGCAATGTTTGTTATGTTGTTGTGCCTTGTTCGGCTCGACTGCTTTTCCTCTTCTAGTATGATCCGGGGATCGATGATATTCAGCACCTGATTCGGAACAGACATTTTTGCATAGTTATGGAAACTAATGCTGTCAATGAACATGTTATCAGTTGATTTTTTTCTACTGAACATTTTCGCAATGACACTCCATATATACATGTCACTTTGTGTTGATACTTCTCTGCCCATACCATACTCTGTAGCATGAGATAGTGAAGGAACAAAACAGGATATATTTTATATCTTATGTTAGCAAAATGAACCCAAATGTTTGTGAATTCTATGTCTACCATAGAAGTTATGTAAGAATGTGATTTTATTTTTACTATTTTACTTACGAATTACTGTGGTTTTAATGTGTAGTGTGTGTACAATTAATTTGCATTGCATGGTCAAATCAAAGTGGGTCACAATTTATTTATCGATTTTTGGTATTTTGTTATGAATTGTTGTGACCATTAAAGTTGTACAAAAAACTGAACAAACTCGTAATCCAGACCAAATTAATCGGTTTGGATCAATTAAAATTTAGAAAGTTCTAGTTCTCAATTACGTCGTTAGTGGTTCGATTCTCAATTCTTTAAAAACATTCACAATTTGAACTTTTTTATTACTTAGCCTTAGTGCCTTACTCTTCCAGAAGTCTCCCTAACCCAGTAACCTTAAACAACCAAAGAATTCATTGAGTGATTTTCCTTGAGCCTAGTTTTACGTTGCAGTAGCAACTATTCTTATCTTCTTATCCTCCTGTTCAATAGTCACTACCGATATCAGGGATATATACAAATAATTATACTTATGTGTAATAAATCATTGTATTAATCTTATTTATTAATAAAAAATTATTTCATTTTAAATAAAAATTTATATGAGCAATATTTGTATTGTATTATTTATTTAATATTATGTATGTATGTCTTTTATTACATAGTAAATGATTTGGTGTGTAGAGTTTAGCTTACACACAGAAAACTAAATTATTAATTTTTGTAGAATATAAATTTTTTGTTAACACTCGTAGATGGAATTGGATACACAATCGGTAGGATTGCAACACAGTGTCTTAATTGATATATCTTAATTATGGAGAATAGTATAATTTCAACTCACTGTGTGCTAGTACATTTGATGTATATTGAACATAACCGTTTTGGAATAATTATTTTGTTACTTACTCTATAAAATAATTAGTATCATATAATTATTATGAGTGCTTATGTGAGATCTTGATCTAATTTTTTGGCGTTTTTCGACGTGTGTTTTTCATTTTCGATTTTGCAAGTTTGTATGCTTTTTGATGCATGATCAGGGTTAGATATACATGCGGAGTTAGTTTTCGAGGCCGTGCGACGTAGTGCGAATTTCAAAAAATTTCAAAAAAAATATTTTGGAGGCCTATAAATATCTAGAGTTAGATAATTTCAAAAGATATTTTTCAAAATTTCTCCACTAAGTTTTTTCCATTTTCTCTCTACATTCTCTCTAACTTCTCGGGGGCCTGAGACTCGATTTTCAACGATCCAACAGCGGATCCTTACTATTGGCACAGTGGCTACACGTTCATCCGGACATAATTCTATTCTAGCGAAGCTCAATTTTGCATGTGGTTTGAGGCATCGAGTTTTTAACTAACCGAGGTAAGATCCTAGACTCTTAGTCTTATAAGAGTGCTACGTGTAATCGTGTATGTTTTTAACGGTTAGATTACTGTAGATCTGAATTTGTTTCAAGTTGGATTTTTGGATTTAAAAATAATTTTTTGGCGATTTCGATAGATGGAATCGAGTGTCGAGCATTGTTTTCGTGGTTTTGGTGTTAGGCTTGGGCGTGTGGATGTCCGAGGGTGTTGGATGGGAGTTTTGAGGCATTAATTCCAGGTTTTGAGGGTTGAAATCGTGACTTAAAAACGGTTCTCATGGGAGGTCAGTCGACTGGATCTTGATGGTCAGTCAGCTGGATCTTGAGTTTGGGAGGTCAGTCGACTGAGATGGCTCAATTTGCGGTTCAGTCGACTGGACCTAGTAAGTCAGTCGACTGAAATGTTTTTGGTTTGGATTTTTGGCTTTCCAGTGTATTTTCAATCGACTAGGGGTTTGGGTCCAATCGATTGAGGTGCTGGGTTGTGTGTTTGTGGTTTAGTGGTTGGATTTCAGGGTTTGATCAATTGTGTGGTGGTTTCGAGGGCCACATAATGGCCTCGGATGTTTGTTTAGATGCCGTCCTTGGGTGGCGTGCATGGTTAGACGTGGGTGTTGGTGCACGATTTGGTGCGTGGTATTTATTCACCGTTGGGTTTGTGTTGGGTGCGAGTGGGCATCGTGGGTTGTGTTGGGCGTGTTAGGCGTGTTTAGGCCCATGGTCCTTTTTGGGGAAAGGGTGTTAGTTTGTGAGAATCGAATTTTATGAGTTGAGTGCTGGCCTTTGAGTTAGGCATGGTTTTGTGGGTTGTTTGTAGTCTATGTGAGTAGATGTCGGTTATGTGACGGGTGGCGTCATGATGCGAAGGTTATATGTGATTTTGTACATTTATAATTCTCATTTTATCTATGCATGATGTATGACAAAAATGTGGTCTTACGTAATATTGATATAAATGTTAGCCTTGGCTAACGATGGACGAAAAAGTGGTCGGATATGTTAACCCTGGTTAACGAAATGTTAAATGGGGCAGTGTTCCTTCGGTGAAAGCTCGAGAAATATTAAATGGGGCACTGGTCCTTCGGTGAAAGCTCGAGAAATGTTAGATGGGACAATGGTCCTTCGGTGAAAGCCCGAGAAGATCCTTGTGTTGTGTATGTGCATATGGGTATCTGAAGGACGGGAACGTGGTCCTTACGATGCAAGGTTGGTGGATGCTTAGAGCCCTTGGGTTGTGAACCCGTAAACTAAGTCGGTTGCCTCCACAAATGGCATTGTTTACGTTGCCATAACTCTGTATAGAACTTATCATTACTGAGCAGGCCTTAAGTGATTACTAGAGTAATAGGCAAGAGTCTATAGTTGTTACTTTTGTCTGTATTTTTTTATTATTTTTTCTTAACTATGGCATGATTTTTGTTAGGATGATATGCATGGTTTCAAGGACGGAAACGTAATCCTAAAGACATATGCGTGTGAATCTGAAGGACGAAAACGAGGTCCTGGAGAGATATGCGTTGGGTGTGTTGCTCATAGTGTGTTGGGCGTAGTGCATGGATTGCATGAGTTAGCTTGTCAAGGCTTGTGAAAGCCGATTTAGATATATGTATTCGTGTGTTGCATATATGTATCTGTTATCATTGGGACTCGTGCGAGTTGTATTATCAACTTGTTTCCAAACTATTTTAAGGCTTGAAAGAGAGTCGAAAACTACACCTCATTTTCTTAGCATGTTTATCTTATATTGCATGCTTGTTTAGTTTCTGCTGAGTTTTGGCTCACGATGTGAAATTTGAAATGTTTTTCAAGTATCTGTCACGCAGGTTGATCCAGGGTTGCTGGAGGGGTGGAAGAGATATAGTCTTTCTTTTCGCTAGTTTTGAACATGTATGTTGTAACATGTTTTTCGACGTTGGGGCCGTGTAATATAAGTCATTTGGCGATTATATACAATGCATGTATGATTTATCTTGCGAGTGTATTCTCGAGTTGGGTCTTATATTTGGTTGTTTGTGGGTGTTTCATGTGACCCGGAGTTTGGAGCATGACAACTTGGTATCAGATCTCTAGGTTCGAATACCTAAGAGATGTGGGAAGATGGTGTATCCCGTGTGAGGTTGATTGCATATGCTTGACTGTATGTGTTTAGATGTTTTGATAACATGAACGTGATAGCATGCGGGTAAACGTGAATGATGTGCATATGTGAGCATGGAGGTTAAACTGTGGAATTGATTAGTCCTGCCTTTAGGCGTTTGGATTAACAAACTTGGGAGCCAAGTTAGAAACACATTTAGCTGACGTGATTTCTAACAGAAAATCTGAGTAGGTTATCCAGATTGACGTGTCATTCTTGTTGGTTCTTCTCGGTATGTGGGGTTTTGTTTAGCATGAACTTATGTGGCTATGTGTTAGCATGCTTATGTGGTTAGCATTTATGTTCATGCTATGTGCTGCATCTTATATTCTGTCTGTTTCCTATAAACTCGATGTTCACGCGGGGAGGACGAGGTTGTCGTCGAGGTCGTGGCCTGGTTTTGGTCTTAGGGACATTTTAGTCCTAGATATTGGGGATGCTAATGCACCCCAAGGACCTGTTGACGGAGATCTATTGCGTGAGATGGTCGGCTCCATTCGGCAGCTGGCTGAGGCCTCTATGGGGAAAGAGTGTACCTAGCTGAGGGCGACGGTGGAATGCTCGAGTTTCGACGTTTGGACCCTCCTACCTTTTCTAGGGATCCTTACCCCATGGTAGCCACGGAATGGCTGAAGCTGGTCACCAGGATCTTGAACACGCTTCAGATAGAGGAAGATGATCTGAGAGTTTTGTTACCTTTCAACTGAGGAGGAGTGCTCACATGTGGTGGAGGTTTGCCAGGACTACAGTCAGAGGCACTTGGGAGGCATTCACGAAGGTATTTCTGGAGAAATACTTTCCCGTGACTTTGAGGGATCGGTACGGAGAGGACTTTCTTTTCCTAACTCAGGGGACGATGACAGTAGCCGAGTATGAGGCTGAGTTTACTAGCTTACCCCGATTTGCACAGGAGATTGTGCCCACTGATGAATTTTGGGCAAAGAGGTTTGAGAGGGGTTTGAGGCCCGCTATCAGAGATCGAGTGGCAACATTCAGGATGCATGTTTTTACAGAGTTGGTGGAGACTGCAATGAAGGTAGAAGACACTCTGAACGAGACGCGCAGAGACAAAGACAGTAGGAGCTAGCAGGACGGGGGAAGTGCACAGTCCCAGGGACGCAATGATAAGCGTCAATGGACGTCTGGTCCGAGTTCATATCCAGTGGAGTCGTATCAGCCATAGTCTTCTACATCCTCACCTCCCGTAGTCTCAACGGGAAGGCCAGAGCAGCATGAGTTTCGTTGCTTCTGATGCAGGTAGTCTGGACATCTTGTAATGGAATGTTCGCAGCAGAAGCAGTCCCAGGGTTCGATATCAGTTTAGTCACAGGGGAGGGAGTCACAGATTTGCTAAGCCTGGAAATATTCGTAGGGATTACCCCTAGAGAGAGTGCGCCGAGTACAGCAGGCACACCAGAGGATTCATTTGTGCAGGATCGGTAGCGGCATCCTGTACGTCAGACTTCCCGAGCGACAGATAGGGGAACTTCAGTTCAGTCGGTACAGTAGCTGGCAGCGCTGAGTTTTGGTGGACAGGGTAGAGCGACACTGCCACGAGCGTATGCCATTATAGCTCCCAGTTCTTCTAGGGCGCCAGTTGTGCCAGATGATGTAGATATGCCTTCAGCGTGCAGATGTACTTTCTGAGTATGCAAGCTTTGGGCTAGTTCTTCATTGTATATGTTTGGGAGTTAGTGATGGACTACGTGGGTGACGTACTGTGTTGAGGCAGCGGTTGAGGAGAATGTGAGGTTGGGGTGAGTTGTAGATCCCGTCTTTTTGAGATAGTTGGCCATTGTTTAGGATGCCTGACCTTGTTTGACTATATCCTATGAATGATTTGGCTAATCATCTCGTATGCCTGTGTCGATTGCAATCAACGATTTGTTATTTTGACCTTGAGTTTAATTTCGGGGACGACATTCCTTTAATGGGGGTAGAGTTGTGAGACCTGACCCGTTTTCTTTTTCGGCGTTTTTCGACACGTGTTTTTCGTTTTTGATTTTGCATCTTTGTATGCTTTTTGATGCATGATCGGAGTTAGATATGCATACAGGATTGGTTCCCGGGGCCATGGGACGTTACGATGCGAATTTCAAAAAATTTTAAAAAAAGATATTTTGAAGGCCTATAAATATCTGAAATTAGATATTTTCAAAAGATATTTTTTAAAACTTCTCCACTAAGTTTTTTCTATTTTTTCTCTGCCTTCTCTCTAACTTCTCGGGGGCCCGGAGCTCGATTTTCAATGATCCAACATAGGATCCTTTCTATTGGCACGATGAGCTACGTGTTCATCTGGATGAAATTTTATTTTGGCGAATCTCGATTTTGCACGTGGTTCGAGACGTCGAGTGTTTAACTCACCGAGATAGGATCCTAGACTCTTATGTCTTATAAGGGTGCTACGTGTAATCGTGTGTATTTTTAACGGTCAGATTGCTGTAGATTTGAGTTTGTTTCAAGTTTGGTTTTTGGGTTTAAAAACTGTTTTCGACGATTTCAGTGGATGGAATCGGGTGTCGGGCGTTGTTTTCGTGGGTTTGGTGTTAAGCTTGGGCGTGTGGATGTTCGAGGGTGTTAAAGGGAGTTTCAAGGCGTTGATTCGAGATTTAGAGGGTTGAAACCATGGCCTAAAAAGATTCTTGTGGGTTGTCAGTCGACTAGATCTTGATGGGCAGTCAACTGGATCTTGAGTTTGGGAGGTCAGTTAACTGGACCTAGTAGGTCAGTCGACTGAGATGGTTCTGTTTGAGGTTCAGTCGACTGGACCTAGTAGGTCAGTCGATTGAAATGTTTCTGGTTTGGGTTTTTGGCTTTTAAGTGTATTTTCAGTCGACTGGGGGTTAGGGTCCAGTCGACTGAGGTGCTAGGTTGTGTGTTTGTGGTTCGGTGTTCGGTTGATCGTGTTGTGGTTTTAGGGGTCGCGTAATGGCCTCGGGTGTTTGTTTAGATGCCGTCCTTGGTTAGACGTGGGTGTTGGTGCATGGTTAGGTGCGTGGTGTTTATTCACTGTTGGGTTTGTGTTGGGTGCGAGTGGGCGTCGTGGGTTGTGATGGCCGTGTTGAGCGTGTTTGGGCCCGTGGTCCTTTTTGGAAAAGGGTGTTGGTTTGTGAGAACCGAATTTTATGAGTTGAGTGTTGGCTTTTGAGTTAGGCGTGTTTTGTGGGTTGTTTGTAGTCCATGTGAGTGGATGTCGGTTATGTGACAGGTGGCGTCATGATGTGAAGGTTATATGTGATTTTGTGCATTTATAAATTATTTTTGGTAATTAAATGTAATATAAACAGAGAAAAAATATACATGATTCCAAGGAGCATACCTCAGGTGGTTACAACACTTACCAAACAAAACACGAAAACAGCAATAACAACTTGACCCACATAACCCCCCCTGCTTGGCAGCGGGAAAAACTAACCATGCATAACTCTCATAGATAGAAAGCAACCAAAACTAACAGAAATCGGCACCACCAAACCACACAAAAACAATTCGGATGACTAAAGCGACCATTTTAGTCGATTGGGTTTGGAAAGCCTAACAACAAACCCACCCAATCCATAACCAAGTTATTGGGGAAAGCAATACCAGTTCAAATGACCGCCATAGGACTTTTTCTTTTTCTTTTTGCTATTACAATCCTTCATTCCTGACTTTTTCTTTGCGTTAGCGGTCAGAGATTCACAGAAACCTTGATCAGCGACATCCAAGAGAGCTTGGAAGGAATTTGAGAAAAGAACTCCATGTACCGCTTGCTCCCTTACACCCACATCTGCTGACGTTGATAACTCCATAGTAGTAGCATCAACCTTAGGCACCTTAGTCACATCTGTAGATTTCTCCCTTGCCTTGCTCAACCCATCTTCACAAGACGCCAAAGCATCCTCCCGCCCTTTACCCATCCGAGTCCACACCTTTTGGCGTTCCAAGGTAGCATCCTTACTACGCTCAAGATCGAGTACGGGATCACAGACGGCAGTAGGGTTATTCACTTTAGCCCTTACTTCCAGGGCAACATTGTTCCCTTTATTCAAACCTTCCAACTTAGCTCCAGATACTTGCTCCCCCTTAATAATCTCAGCTTTGGAAGGGGTGGGAGAGGGTTTAGGATTACATTTGTGGCCAAACACTTTACAAACTGTGCATGTGGGAGGGATCCACTAGTACTCCACCCGGATAGCCACCACATCTCCTCTGATCTTCACTATCACCTCATGCGGGAGTTTATCCCCAGCGAAAATTTCAATAACACCCTTGCATAATCTAACCTCTTCTTAGTTGTTGTGGCTTGATCAACATGTATAGGTCTACCAATGGTACTAGCAATCCTGCTAAAACCTAAGGCAGTCCAACATTCCAACGGGAGAACCAACATTCTCTTCCATTCTGGCAGAACCAAATAACGCTTGGAGAAGAAATATAGACCTCCTTCCAAAATTTGTAACTTGGTGGTTTCATCTTTGAACTCAAATAAAAAACACGAACCAATCTGTTTAATCGATTTAGGAGCATATTCCTGCCACATGGCCCTTGCTGTAGCACACAAGAGATTGTATGGCATTTTCCCATCTAGGAAATACCCAATGCGAATGGTTCCAAGGGTTAGTATCGACATTAGATTTATCTAGTTCCACTACAGCTTCGTTACCACACTACAACTCAGGAAAATGCTCAAGTTTAATTATTTTTTAGGAGGCCTAAGCCTTGAAAAAGGAAGACCAGTATTTAGGTTTACCTGAGTTGGGAGAAGGGTCTGGAACACAAAGGTGTGAAACCTTAACTTGCTCATTGGAAACTAATGCAAAGGGGTCTAAGTCCCCATTTAAAATCACAGTAGAGCCGGACATGTGGAATTTGAGCTGCGGAAAATTAACAGCTACTCCAGTGGAACCGGAAGCAGAGGAGTTAGAATCTCCAGTTACAGCCACATCAGAGTCCAAATTATTTTTAGAGTACTCACCTCGAATCTGGATTGGGTGGGATTTGGGCTCATTTACACCTTTCATGTGAAACTTACGCGGAGGGCTTGAACTGGAACGGACGGAGCTATGTGCAAAATTGTGTGCATCTTGAGTGGCCGTGAACATAGGGTAACCGGGAGTGGAAATAGAGGATTGCAAACCCAAATCTAGGGGTGTGGAGGTTGGAAATGTGGTAGGAACAGAGGAAAAATTACCTGAGACCTGATTAGGGTTTGGTGGACCTAGAACAGGGCGATGAGAAGAAGAGCCGGAGGTGTGAAGATCTGGCTTGGACCTCTGCTTTATACGAACTTCATTTGAATCAATTGCATGAGATAACGCACCGATTGCTGTGATTGTTGCAGGTGAATCCCCCATTTCTAGGGTAGCACTAGAGATCGCTGAAGATGAGGGAGAGAACAGGAGGGTTGCCAGAGAAATGGATGAACGACGGAGGTGGGCATCGGCAATGGCACGGTCGCCTGAGGTGCTGATGCGCTGGGACCGCGGTAGCTAGCCGGTCGACGGTAGCGGGTTGCATCACACCTGGTGCCGCACAAAAATGGTGTGTGCATTTATAATTCTCATTTTATCTATGCATGATGTAAGACAGAAATGTGGTATTATGTAATATTGGTATGAATATTAGCCCTGGCTAACGATGGACGAAAATGTGGTCTGATATGTTAACCCTGGTTAACGAAATGTTAGATGAGGAAGTGGTCCTTCAGTGAAAGCCCGAGAAATGTTAGATGGGGAAGTGGTCCTTCAGTGAAAGCCTGAGAAATGTTAGATGGGTAGTGGTCCTTCGATGAAAACCCGAGAAGATCTGTGTTGTGTGTGTGCATATGGGTACCTAAAGGACGAGAACGTGGTCCTTACGATGCAGGGTTGGTGGGTGCTTAGGGCCATCGGGTTGTGAAACCGTAAACTAAGCCGGTTGCCTCCGCTAATGGCGTTATTTACGTTGTCGTAACTCTGTATAGAACTTGTCATTACTGAGCAGGCCTTAAGTGGGGACTAGGATAATGGGAAAGAGTCTATAGTTGTTACCTATTTGTGTTGTTTACTGCTTTCCCTTAACTGTGGCATGATATCTATTAGAATGATATGCATGGTTTCAATGATGAAAACGTGATCCTAAAGACGTGTGCATGTGAATCTGAAGGATGAAAACGAGATCCTTGAGAGATATGTGTTGGGTGTATTGCTCATAGTGTGTTGGGCGTAGTGCATGGAATGCATGAGTTAGCTTGTCGAGGCTTGTGAAAGTTGGTTTAGATATATGTATTCGTGTGTTGCATATATGTATTTGTTCTCTTTGGGACTCGTGCGAGTCGTGTTATTAACATGTTTCCAAACTGTTTTAAAGCTTGAAAGAGAGTCGAAAATTGCACCTCGTTTTCCTAGCATGTTTAGCTTATACTGCATGCTTGTCTAGTTTCTGTTGAGTTTTGGCTCACGGTGTGAAATTTAAAATGTTTTTCAGGTACCGATCACGCAGGTTGATCCGGGATTGCTGGAGGGGTAGAAGAGTATAGTCTTCCTTTTTGCTAGTTTTGAACATGTATGTTATAACATGTTTTTCGGCGTTGTGGCCATGTAGTACAAGTTGTTTGGCAATTATATACAATACATGTATGATTTATCTTGAGAGTATATTCTTGGGTTGGGTCTTATATTTGGTTGTTTGTGGGTGTTTCACGTGACCAGGAGTTTGGGGCGTAACAGCTTATGTTTTTATTCTCGAAATAATTAATAAGTACATATATTTAGTATTTATTTTTTCAATTCATAAAAAAGTGAGATCTTTTATAGGATAATTAGCTCGGTAAATTGGATAATGACATTACGTATATGGTGAATATTAATTATTAATAGAATTCATGTTCCGGTATAAAGATTGATGATACTCTCTTAAGAAAACTTATAAGTTTTGATTATGTCAAACATTATAGGTGAATTTTGTACTTGACATATGAAATAAGTTATGTGAATGTCTTAAAAAAAATTATAAGTGATTGATTAAATAAGATTGTCAGTAATTTAATTTAATCAATAAGTACATGTAATCTTAACGTGGGGAGACAAACTAGTATTTAATAACATAAAACTCAAAATTATTTTTAAGATAAGACCAATAGTGTAATTATAATTCTTCAATAGCATAAAATCTAATTTATGAAACTAAAAAATTAATTCATATTGAATTAGATTTTCGTAATTATATAAAGAGTTTGAATCTTATTTACTCTGCAAGTCCCTATTATAGTTTATTTATATGCGTAATAACCTGCAGCTAGAGTTTTTGTATTCTTGTGAGAAAAAAAGGACAACCGAGCTAGGGTTTACGTCATGAATTTGCAGTTCATACTAGGTTCTTCATAGACATATGAAAATACAGTAAAAGACTTAAAATGCAATCGAGTTCCTATTCATGTGCATCCATCTAAGAATTTTTTATTCGTTTGTTGAAATGTGAACATATGAGAGGGATTTGAAAGGTATAACACTTATTTCACTGTTATTGGTTCATGAGATTTCATTTCGTAACGGCCGACTAGCCTTACTATTTAGATCTCAACCTCGTCTTCCATTGTCACAGCCAGCTTGAAGACTCGACCCTCGACTTTTCTATCTCAGCTCTGTCATTTCCCCATCAACTTTTGCTCGCACCCTAAGGGCTTATTTCCCCTAGTTCTCGACCCTCGTCAAATTCTCTTATAGGTATTGCTTCATTCTCAAATCTTGATTTCTCATTTTGTGTTCTTGGTAACATTTTGAAATTTCAAAAAGTGGATTGTGATAGTGTTACTTTCTAAAAATTTCATTCTTCTTCGATATTAATTTCTGAATTCCATCACTATCACCACCACTTGATCCACCACACTTCAAAAGCTGTTAGTATGAACTTTTTCCTAAATATCAACTTTATTTTCAAAATAAGTTAGCACCAATATTTGAATCCTATATTTTTTTTTCAAGAAACGAGTTATTCTAGTGATTCTACCTCTGGTAGCAAGTTTGTCTCCCTAAAGAAAAGGGTTGGAAGTCTTTTGAGGTTTGGAATCATTTAACTAAAATGTAGAATGAAGGGTAAAAGAAACCTGAATGTGCTAAATGCAATTACTATAACAATTCTTATGCATGGGTAAGTGAGAATAGAACTAATACTTTGTATAAACACGTGATTAATTACACAAGGTTATAATCAAGAGACTTAGAAACAAAATACTCTTACTTTTAAGAAAATAAGAGAGGCAGATCTTAAAAACAGTCTTGAACTTTGGACATTTGATCAAGAAGCATGTAGAGATGCACTAGTCAAAATGACAAGTAAAGATGAAATGTCATTTCGGTTTGTAAAACATGAATGATTTCAAAAATTTTGTTTTGTATTGTTGTAATGAATCTCAAGGAAGTGCACTGGAATAAGTGGGCAGAGATTGTGTAGGGACTCGGTCCCTTATTAATTTCTTGTGTTAACGAAAATGATATGTTAGGTTCCGTAGGAACGGTTAAATGCGTAGAGGTTGCATAAGAATAGTCAAGCGTGGGTTAGTTCATAAGAACGTCATTGTGAGGTGTTTGGCTTATGTTCGGTTCAGTTTTAGCTTTTGATCGGGGTTTCTACCCAGTTTTGACCAGTCGAGCAAAGGGTAGACCGCTCGAGTGAACAAGTGGCCGAAAGTCTAGTAAGTGGGGACCGCTCGAGCGGTGTAAGGGTCAGGGTCCGCTCGAGTGAACAATCGACAGACAGTTTATAAGTTACGGGTTTTAACCTTTTTGCCTTCATTCTTTCCTTACCTCTCTCTCTCTCTTAGAGCAAAGGTGAGAGCTAGGGTTTGGGTTTAGGGGTTATTTGGAGCTTCCTAGCTTCTCTTGGCAGGATCTCTCACATCCACTTTGGTTGTTTACAAATTGAGGGCTCAATCTAGACGTTGAAAGCCTTATTCTCACCGTGTGGTTGGAGATTCTCGTAGTTGGAGTTTGTTTCGACCTTTTTCTTGTGGATCTAACATTCCAAATATAGGATCCATGACTATCCTTAAATATCTATATGATATGTGTTGTATATTTGAATTTATGAACATAAAAGCATGAAAAGTGTGTTTTCAAAGCCCTAGGTTAGGGTTTGATGTTAGTAGAGGTAAAATCTTAGATCTATGGATGATTTAACATGATTCTCTCTTTCTATTACTGTTGGGTATGATTAAACTTAAAAAATGATGAGTTAGGGTTTTAAATTAGGTCAAAACCATGAAAATTAGAGACTTTAAGATTAAAAAATATTAAAAATGATGTGATTATTGTTTAAATTGAGGGTTGTGACAACCTATTGCACACTTATTCCACGAATTTATTTGATACGTGGTGATATCAAGTGAAAATTTTGAGTTTCGTTGTGTAAAACCGATGAACTAGTGGATTTAAACTATGTTGAAGGTTAATTCAGGTTTTGAGCCCTAAAGGAATTGAGAATGAGAATAAGGGAAAACATGTAATGATATCGGTTTGACGGGAGGAACCATTTGGGTTAGACTCGTGCGTGCATATTGTGATTTGATACATTAAAAAGAAACTGATTTTGGAATCTAAAGATCATTTAAGTTTGGGCATGAGTTGCTCCACAGTAAAAAATTGAAAAATTACACAGATTGGGTTCTCTGCCTGTCGGCTAGCAACTGGGAAATGTCGTTATGTCACGTCCCAAACTCTGGGCCACGTCAAGCACCCACAAACAACCAAACAAAACTGAAAGGCAACACCCAACCCGATATTCTACTCTCAAAATAAAAACATGCAAGCATTAAATATATATCGCCTCAGGCTTACAACATACAGTTCCAACACCGCTAACATGTAAACATACATGGTCTAAAAGAAACAAAAGAAAGATTACAAATCTTTCGCCCCTCTTGCACCTCCGAATCAACCTGCATTACTGGTACCTGAAAAATATTTCAAATCCCACACAGTGAGCCAAAAACCAGCAAAAACTAAACAAACATGAAATAGAAGCTAAACATGCTAACATATGTAATATGTACGATACGACTCGCTTGATCCTCAAAATAAGTTTGAAAATAGTTTTATATCACGACTTACAAGAACCGTGAAAATAGTTTGAAAATAATTTTGTATACATACAAATATGATGCAATGCTTCACATGCAAAAGATCAACTCATACGAGCCTCGACTCTCACGAGCCCACATGCAACACAGATATATATACGTCAACTCGCACGAGCCTTAAAGAGAACAGGTATATGTATGCAGCACATGTATACAAATATCTATTCTTACAAGCCTCAACCGCAGTGCTATAAGAACACGATGATACACACCCAACACAAGAATTTTTTTGGACTTTCACCGAATGATCATAGCCCCATCTACTACACAGTTAACCAGAGTTAACCTATACAGCACATTCAACTCACGCGGCACACGCAACCCACATAACGCACTATGTGCAACACACGCAACACATACCTCTTTAGGGCCTCTTTTTTGTCCTTCAGATACTCGCAAGTAGATACATCGTTAGGACCACTATTTCATCCACCCGATTCCCATGCACACACACATGCATTGTTAACCAGAGTTAACATTCATCAGACCACTTTTCGTCCATCGTTAACCAGAGCTAACGTTCATCGGACCACTTTTCTGTCCATTGTTAACCAGAATTAACATTTATCGGACCACTTTTTCATCCACATTTCTATACACACACATGCATCAATAAAATCAGAGTTTTAGATGCATCAAGACCATATATCCGTCCTACCACATGCATGAATAAAACTAGGGTTTTAAATACATAAAAAATGTATAAACACTACGTTTCACATAACGGCACCACTCGCCACATAACCCATTGCGACATCACATGCCACACATACCGGTACGACATCACATGCCACACACTCATCACGACATCCACTCACCTGGACGACCCGACCTATCACCCGAATAAACAACGACGTACAAAACAAAACCTAACCCGAAGGCCAACTCGAAACCTCCCACAACATGGTATTCATGAACGTTTGTTCAAAATACCATCTTTTCCCAAAACTCCCTTTTTAGAAAAAGAATCTCGGACCCCAACACGTCCTGCACCCAACGATGAACAACACCACACACACAACCGTGCACCAACACCCTGCATCTAACCATGCATCAAAACCCCACATCTAATCATGCACGTCACCCCCGAGGACGACAACAAGCCCTAATCAAACATCCAAAATCACAACACGACTCCCAAGGCCACCACACGACCCCCAAAACAACTAAACAACCCCAACAGCACTTCAATCGACTAAACCTCATAATTTAGTCAACTGAAAAACTACTAGAAACCAAAAACCCAACATAGAACCAACTCAGTTGGCTAAACCCCCAAACTCAGTCAATTGAACAAGCTTACTGTCGACCCAGTCAACTGAACCGCCAAGGTCAGTCGACTGACCCACGGCAGAAACCAACCCTCGCCACAGGAGTAGCCCTCTCAAACCCAAAATCCAAGTATCCAAACTCCCTTTCGACACCCTCGAACGTACCCAAGCTCAAAACCACTACGGAACATCGAAAAGAACACATCAAAACCCCGTTCCATCCCACCGAAAACAACCGAAAATGATTTTAAACTAAAACCCTAATTTTTGAAACATAAATTGATTTTTCGTGCATTTTTAACCGGTAGAAACACATATAAATGTATGTAGCATCTTTATAAGACATGAGAGTATAGGATCCTACCTCGTTGAGTAAAAAACTTGACGTCTTGAACTACGTGTAAAAAGGAACTTCCTCGGAATGAAATTTTGTTCGGATGAAAGCGTATCCTACCACAAGAATCTGCAGTCTAATCATCGAAAACTGAGCCTCGGGCCCCCGAAGAGTTAGAAAGAAGGTAAAACTTCTACGGTTTCCAAAAGGTAAAAAGATGAAATATCTTTTCAAAAATATCTAAAAATAGATATTTATAGGCTCGCAAAAATATCTTTTTTTTCTTGAAATTCGCACAACGCCCCACGGCCCCGGGAACCAACCCCACCTGCATATTTAAGCCCGATCATGCACAAAAGGCAAATAAACATGCCGTAAAAAGTGATAAATATCATGTCGAAAGACGCCAAAAAAGAAAACAAGTCAGTGTCTTACAACTCTACCCCCTTAAAAGAATTTCGTCCCCAATATTCAACATAAGGTCAAAAAATAATAATCCCCATCGATCACAATCGACACCGGCAATGAGAGGTGGTCAGCCAAATCACTCCTGGGATACGGTCAAACAAGGTCATGCATGCTAAACAACGCCAAAAACACAGGATCTACAACTCATCCCAACACCACATCCTCATCAACTGATGTCTTAACACCCAACACACAATCCACGGAGTCCATCACCAACTCCCAACCAGATGAAATGAAGGAACACAAAGCTCCCGTGTCAATAAGAACGTTCGCTCAAGGTCTACATACTCAGAAAGTACCTTTGCTCACTAGAGAAATAGCTACATCATCAGGCACAACTGGTGCCCTGGAAGAACTGGGAGCTGTGAGGACATACGCTCAGCCCTACGTCATTCTGGCCAGTCCTCCATAACTAGGGACTGTTGGCTGTCGTACAGACTGAACTAAAGCACGCCGGTCTGTCACCTTAGAAGTCTGCATTGCTGGCTACTGATAACCTCGTCGGTCCTGCATCGACGAGACAACTGGTGCACATGCCTTGCTCAGCACACTGCCTCCCTCAGGACAATTCCTGTAAATATGTCCTGACTGACCACACCCAAAACAAACTAGCTGCTCCCTTCGCTGCAACTGAACTGGCACCAAATTTTGAGACTACTTCGCCTGTGGGCAATTCACCACACGATGCCCAAGCTGCCTGCACCGATAATAGATCAACTCCCGTTGCTGGTATTAAAAACTACTGTCGTGACCCAGACGAATGAAAATTAGGGCCAGAGGACTTCTGCCTCTTGTTAGAGCATCCACCTGACTGAGCCTCCATCCCACCTTGTAGTGCCCTAATCTCCATGGAACCCCGAGTCTCACTCAAGGTATTCTTAATCCTCGATGCCAACTCCACCAGCTCAGTGAAAACATGTAGCCACATCCCTGCCACTCGCTCTCTGATCGTCGGCCTCAAACCCTGCTCAAACCTCCTCGACCGCAGCTTGTCTGTACCCACCAACTCCGGTGCAAACCGGGTTAGACTAGTGAACCCGGCCTTGTACTGAACGATGCTCATCGCCCCCTAGGTGAGAGCATAAAACTCCTCTCTATACAAATCCCTCGAAGAAGCCAGAAAATACTTCTCCAGAAAAACTCCTGTGAAAGCTGCCCACGTGCCCTCCATAGTATTCCGGACGTATTTTCACCACTCATGCGTAACTCTCCCTCAACTGGAAAGTAGAAAAAGGAACCCACAAATCGTCCTCCACAATCTGTAATGTATTAAGGATCCGAGTCACCATCTCCAACCACTCTGTAGCCACTGTAGGGTCAGGATCCCCAGCAAAGGTAGGAGGGTCAAGACGCCTGAACTCCCATATCGCCACCATTACCCTCAACACGGGTTCTCTCTCTCTCTCTCTCTCCCCCTAGAGGTCTCAACCAGCTAGCCAATGGAGCCAACCAGCACACGCAGTAACCCTACCGCGTCAACAGGTCCTTGGGAAGTATTTGCATCCCCAACATTAGGGATAGGCACATCCCCTTGGCCAAAATCGCGGCCATGACCTCGACCACGGCCTCGTCTTCTCCTCGTAGACATCCCATCTATAAGAAAGCAACACAACCATATAAGCTTTCATGCATCATGTTATCACTTAACATAAAACACATAATCATGCTAACACATAGCCATATGCGATCATGCAAACTCATCACATATCGAGGAGAACTGGCAAGAGTAACACGTCAATTTGGATAACCTGCTAAGATTCCTTGCCAAAAAACACGTCGGTCAAACGTATTTCTAACTCGGCTTCCAATGCAAGACTGATCAATCCTAAGATTCAACCCCCATGCTCACATATTCACAACATCCACATACTCAACTCATTATCATACTCATGCTATCAAAATATCTAAATACATGCAACTAAGCATACGAGAAAAACCTCACCCGATGATGCACCCTCTTCCCACGGCTCTTAGGTATTCGAATCCAGAACTCTAATATCAAGTTGTCATATCCCAAACTCTGGGTTACGTAAAACACCCACAAATAACCAAACAAAACTAAAAGGCAATACCCAACTCGATATTCTACTCTCAAAATAAAAGCATACAAGCATTAAATATATATCGCCCTTAGGCTTACAACACACTCTTCCAATACCGCTAACATATAAACATACATGGTCCAAAAGAAACAAAAGAAAGATTACAAATCTTTCACCCCTCTGGCACCTCCGAATCAACCTGCGTGTTCGGTACCTAAAAAATATTTCAAATCATACATCGTGAGCTAAAGCTCAGCAAAAACTAAACAAACAAGAAATAGAAGCTAAACGTGCTAGCAGATGTAATATGTATGATACGACTCGCCTAAGCCTCAAAACAAGTTTGAAAACAGTTTTATATCACGACTCACAAAAGCCTTGAAAAGAGTTTGAAAATGGTTTTGTATACATACAAATATGCTACAATGCTTCACATGCAAAGATCGACTCTTACGAGCCTCGACTCTCATAAGCTCACATGCAACACAGATATATATACATCGACTCGCACGAGCCTCAAAGAGAACAGGTATATGTATGCAGCACAGGTATACAGATATATATCGACTCTCACAAGCCCCAACAACAATGCAACAAGAACACGATGATACACACCCAACACAAGGATTTTTTTGGACTTTCACCGAAGGACCACAGCCCCATCTACTACACAGTTAACCAGAGTTTACCAATGCAACACATGCAACTTACGCAACACACCAACCCACATAACGCACCACGTGCAACACACGCAACACATGCCTCTTCATGACCTCTTTTCTGTCCTTCAGATACCTGCACACAAATGCATCGTTAGAATCATTTTTTCGCCCCTCCGATTCCCACGCACACACACATGCATTGTTAACCAGAGTTAACATTCATCGGACCACTTTTCTGTCTATCGTTAACCAGAGTTAATGTTTATCGAACCACTTTTTCGTCCATTGTTAACCATAGTTAACGTTTATCGGACCACTTTTTCATCCACATCTCTATACACACACATGCATCAATAAAATCAGAGTTTTAGATGCATCAAGACCATATATCCGTCCTACCACATGTATGAATAAAACTAGAGTGTTAAATGTATAAAATCACGTATAAATACTACGTTTCACATAACGGCACAACTCGCCACATAATCCATAGCGACATCACATGCCACACACCCCGGTACGACATCACATGCCACACACCCGTCACAACATCCACTCACCAGGACGACCCGTCCTCCCACCCGAATAAACAACGACGTATAAAACAAAACCTAACCTGAAGGCCAACTCTAAACCTCCCACAACATGGTTTTCATGAACGTTTTTCCAAAATCTCCATTTTTAGAAAAAAGAACCTCGGACCCTAACACGTCTGCACCCAACGTTGAACAACACTACGTACACAACCATGCACCAAAATCTCGCATCTAACCATACACGTCACCCCTGAGGACGACAACAAGCATTAATCAAACATCCAAGGCCACAACACGACCCCCAAGGCCACCACATGACCCCCAAAACAACGAAACAACCCCAACAGCACTTTAGTCGACTAAATTCCATAATTTAATCAACTGAAAAGTTACTAGAAACCAAAAACCCAACACAGAACCAACTCAGCTGACTGAACCCCCAAACTCAGTCGACTGAACAAGCTTACTATCGACCCAATTGACTGAACTGCACAGGTCAATCGACAGACCCACGGCCAAAACCAACCCTCACCACAGGAACAACCCTCTCAAACCTGGAATCGAAGCATCCAAACTCTCTTTCAATATCCTCAGACATACCCAAGCCCAAAACCACCAAGAAACATCGAAAAGAACACATCAAAATCCCGTTTCATCTAACCGAAAACAACCAAAAATAGTTTCGAACCAAAACCCCAATTTTTGAAACATAAATCGATTTTTCATGCATTTTTTACCGATAAAAACGCATACAATTACACGTAGCATCCTTGTAAGACATGAGAATTTAAGATCTTACCTTGTTGAGTCAAAAACTCGACGCCTCAAACCACGTGTAAAATGGACTTCCTTAGAAAAAAATTCTGTTCAGATGAAAACGTAGACAAGGATACTAAGGATCTATTGTTTAATCGTCGAAAATCAAGCTCTAGGCCCTCGAGAAGTTAGAGAGAAGACAGAGCTTCTAGGATTTCAAAAGAGTAGAGAGATAAAATATCTTTTCAAAAATATCTAAAGACAGATATTTATAAACTTGCGAAAAAATCTTCTTTTTTTTAAAGTTCCCACCACAATGCCAATCGGTCCCGAAAATCAACCCCACATGCATATTTAAGCCCGATCATGCACAAAACGCATATAAATATGCCGTAAAGAAAACAATAAACAACGCGTCGAAAGACGTCGAAAAAAAACGGGTCAGGGTCTCACACGTTAGTTGTGGCAGGGTATAGAATGTACCGTTACTTCACGGGCCTTTGGCGGCCAGGTTGGTAGTAACATGGCGTGGTTCTATATGTTCTTCCGACGTTAGTTCCCATGTTTAAACCACGAGTTAGTGGAATATGAGAAATGTCAATGAAGTGTGTGTGCGCGTTGCAAATGTTTAGGTCTTCGAAAAAATGATGAGATTGTGGGCAAAACGGTTTATGAAACTAAAACCCCTTTTGTTGACACTTGGTTATGCATTGAGAATTTGACTTGGAACAAATGAGGTTGGTCTTGAATAAACTTACGTGTGCATCCCGCACAACCATCTTCATATGTCATGCATATGTTCATTATTAATCTTTTTCCTACGAGTTTCGGTTCATGTTATTTAACAATATTTCAGGTGATAGCGAAAAGAAGAATTTGGACTGAGATGATGGTAGATGAGTCCTTTTTTAGTAGTGGATAAGATTACACCCTCATTCGTTTTATCTTTTGAGAAATAAAATTGTAAAGATGTCTTATTTTTTTTTAGAGTACTGGATTATGAATTGGAACACCCGTGTTGTAAGACCTTAAGGTTGAATATTCATGTTATGTATGCATGTGATGACGTTTCGTTCTCCATTGGAATGAAAGTTTTCAATCTTTAAGTAATGTGTCTTGATTTTGAGTTTGAATTCGAGTTCTTGGGTTAAACAACGGTTGTTTTGTTTTCAAATGTATATTTTACTTCTCTTTTTCACCTATTCACAATCATGTTCGAAGGAATGAGAAAAGTGGTGATTTTTTTGTAACTAAGAAAATTATACAGTTTTGGGCAGGGAACTCTCGGGTGTTTCACTACTCGAGCGGTAAAGTGTCTGCTTGAGCGGACTCCGCTAGGTAGCTTTTATTCGAAAATTGTTTTAAAACAGGTTTCACTTGAACGATCTTCGGGGCTACATTTTGAGGTATAAATTAACTATTTTCAAGGGTTGTTTACAAAAGAAACGGTCACCTTTATTGGCAAAATTTTTCAATTTTTACTCAGGTTGTATTATTTCTAAATCGGGGCGTTACGCATTGGTATCAAAGCTTTAGGTTTGAATTCTTAGGAACCGTGGGAGCGGTCGATCCATTACGTGAGAGTTTGCATTGATATGTGACATTCATGACTTGGTGTGCTAGCATAACATATCTTGAGTATAATTTGACACTCGCATTCTATGCGGTTGTTGGGTATGGAGGTTGAACTCTTAGGATGATGTGTCTAGCCATTGGGCGACTGGTCAACTAGTTTGGGGTTCGAGTTAGAAAGGTGTTTGGCCGACGTTCGTTCTAACCAAAAATCCAAACGAGTTAGTCGGGTTGATGTGTCATTCCGATTAGTCCCCCTCGTTGTGTGTTACATAAAGAGTGTTGATGCGACGATTCGTGTGAGGTGATGTCATGTTGAAGAGCGATGTTATATGTGAGAGATGAGCTGCTACAAGCCTTGTTTTGATATCTCTCCTTGTTTCTTCTTATTCGTAGAGTGATGATGTCGAAACATGGTAGGAGCTGAGGTCGTGGCTGTGGCTGAGGTTGTGTGTATGTCCAAGTTCTAAAAGAAGGACATGTTCATGCCCCGCAGGAACAAGTGGGTGGTGTTGATGTGGTTCAAAAGATGTTTGCTGATGAGAGCGATAGCCGAGACGACTAGGGCCAGAGTAAGGGCTCTTGAGCCAAGGGTCACTATGGCAATGAGAGAATTTTGGCAGTTGGCTCCTCCAACTTTCTCTAGAGAGTTGGACCCCAAAATTGCTATCAAGTGGTTGAAAGTAACCACGATAATGTTAGATACCCTAGAGATCGGGGAGAATGAATTGCATGGTAGGTTGGCGGTGTTCCAACTTCGAAAAGATGCGAGAGAGTGGTGAAAGGTTGCTAAGACCACCGTGGATGGCACGTGGACCGCTTTACTAGGGTTTTCTTGGAAAAGTTTTTCTCGGGTTCTTCTAGAGATGTGTATCGAGATGAGTTTCTCTCTCTTATTCAGGAGAATCTTACCGTGGTCCAGTATGAGGCTAAGTTCACGAATTTGTCGCAGTTTGCACTTGAGATGGTGTCAACAGAGGAGTTGCGCACTAAGAGGTTTGAAAGGGGTCTTCGACCTTCGATTAAAGATAGAATTGCAGCGTTGAGTTTTCGAGTTTACACTAAAATCGTATAAGTCGCTATCCGAGTGGAGAATGCAATGGCAGAAAGTCGCAAGATTAGGGATAGCAAGTCGCATCAAGGGGTTTCTGGTGCTCAGTCTGAAAGTTGCCAAATGAAAAGACAGAAGTCGGAGGGATCGAGTTCTAACCCCATGGGATCTCAATTTCAATTACGGTCGGCACCAGCACCGTCTATGGGTTCATCCGGATGTTCTGAATGTCGAGAGTTAGTGTGTTACACGTGTAGACAATCGGGACATCGTGCAAGGATTGTCAGCAAAAAGGACAATAGCAACAGAGTCAGACTCAGGGGAGGACACCGTTTTCATGTTTCTAGTGTGGCCAGGTGGGTCATTTTTGATGAGAATGCCCTCATGGGGGGAGTGTTCAGGGTGCTATTGGAGCACATCGGGTGCAGGTGTCGTAAGGAAGACAGGGATATGGCCAGCCGCAACAGCGCTCAAGATTGCAGTTAGTGAGGACAACAAAAGGAGCTACCTCAATTCAGCCAATGAGGTAGCCGTGGACTAGAGGCAACGACGAACAGAATCAGGGGAACCAAGGGCGAGTATATGCTCTCGTTGAGCCTAGCACGTTAGTGGCACCTGCCGTGCTGGACACCGCAGCCAGTTCTTCGATCATACGAGGTACATTCTTAGTGTACCATTCTTGGGCCAGTGGTTTCGTCGACACTAGAGCATCACATTTTTTCATCTCATCTGTATTTGCATCAGCATTGGGATTAGAGATAGATGTGTTGGGTAATGCCTTATGTGTAGAGACACCGATGAGTGAGACTACCGTGTTGAGACGTGTCTGTAGAGCTTGTGATATGGAGGTTGCCTACCACTGCTTGGTATTTGATTTTATTGTGCTCGATATGACCTCATTCGATATTATCCTGGGGATAGATTGATTAACCACCTTTCACGCCTTCATTGATTGTGACCGGCGACGAGTGTTTGTTTGCACACTAGAGGGAGATTCCTTTTATTTTGTGGGTGATCGAAAAAATGGCTTAGCAACTAGATCTCTTAGATTATGGAGCTGTAACAGCCTTAACCTCTTTTTCTCTGCCTTGTTAGTGAATGAGATTGATTCTACTCGAGGAGAGCTTCCTCATGTGGTTTGTGAGTTTGCAGACGTGTTTCTGGGCGACTTGTTTAAGCTTTCGCCACGACAGAAAATCGAGTTTTCCATAGACCTCATTCCGGGAACTGCTCCCATTTCTATGCCTTCATACCGTTTTACACTGGCTGAGTTGATAGAGTTGAAGGTGCAAGTCCAGGAGTTGTTGGACAATGGGTTCATCCGCCCTAGTGTATCTCCTTAGAGAGCTCGGATAATGTTTGCAAAGAAGAAGAATGGGTCGTTGCGCCTTTGTATAGATTATCGTAAGTTGAACCACGTGACTGTTAAAAATAAGTACCATATACCTCGTATCGACGACTTGTTTGATCAATTCAAAGGTTCGTGCTATTTCTCAAATATCGATTTGAGATCGGGTTATCATCAGTTCGGGTTAAGGAGAAAGACATTTCGAAGACAGCTTTTCGTACCCATTATGACATTTTGAGTTTCTGGTCATGCCTTTTGGACTGACCAACGCGTTGGCAAAGCTCATAGACCTTATGAACCGTATCTTTCACCCTTACCTTGATCGATTCGTGGTAGTGTTCGTGGACAACAAACATCTTGATTTACTCATCATCAAAAGAGGAGCACGAGGAGCACCTTCAAATTGCCTTACAATTGTTACGGGAACATCGATTGTATGCCAAGTACGACAAGTGTTACTTTTAGTTGCTGGAGGTGAAGTTTTTAGGGCATGTAGTTTAGAGAGATGGAGTGACTGTGGATTCATCTAAGATCAAAACTGTGATGGAATGGGAAAGACCGAAAAATGTGTTTTGAGATTCAAAGTTTTTTGGGATTGGCAGGTTACTATCGTCGGTTCGTAAAAAACATCTCTAAGCTTGCAGCGCCTATGACACGCCTTACACGGAAGGGAACTAAGTTTGTGTGGAACAATAGTTGTGAGCTCACCTTCCAGACATTGAAGACGAGGTTGACCAGTGCACCTATTTTGATCATACCAAAGAAAGGAATCGATTATGCCGTTTATTGCGATGCGTCACACGAGGAGTTGGGTTGCGTGTCAATACAACTGGGTAAGGTGATGGCATATGCATCGAGGCAGTTGAAGGTTCACGAGAAGAACAACCCTATACAAGATTTAGAGCTCGCGACAGTGGTTTTTACTCTAAAGACCTGGAGACACTATCTGTACGGAGAATGCTTCGAAATTTTCTCGGACCATAAGAGTTTGAAGTACTTGTTTTCGTAGAAGGATCTAAACTTGCGCCAGAGAAGGTGGATGGAGTTCTTGGAAGATTATGATTTTGATCTGCAATATCATTCAAGCAAAGCCAATGTAGTAGCTGACGCCCTTAGCCAGAAATCTTTGAGCACGTTAGCTCGCGTGGCTGTTAGGAAGTGGAATATGCTCGAGGAGGTCGAAGAGTATGACCTTCGTTTGGGAAAGTCCGGTGGGTGTGTTGCCTTGTTTGCAGTAGTTTCTCAACCCACCATTGTTCACCGCGTTGTTGAGGCACAACGGTCGGATGCAAAAAGTTTGATGTATCAAGAGTGAGTCTTGAGTGGCGAGAATGCCAAGGAGTGGACTATCCACTCCGATCAGAGCCTGAGGTTTGCAGAGAGAATCTTTTTGTCGAAGGCGTGTCGTGGAGACGTGCTACGTGAGTTTCATCACTCACGCTTGGCAGTGCATTCTAGTGGCAATAAGATGTATCATGACGTCCGTAGGCAATTTTAGTGGAGAGATATGAAGAAAGACGTTGCGCTTTTCGTCTCGCGTTATCTCACTTGTTAGCAAGTGAAGGTTGGGCATCAGAAACCAACAAGTCAGTTGCAACTGTTGCCAGTGTCAGAGTGAAAATGGGAGAACATCACCATGGATTTCATTTCAGGCTTTCTGTGATCGCCGAGGGGGCATGATACCATATGGGTTGTGGTGGACATATTAACCAAGTCGGCACATTTTCTACCTATTCGCATGACAGATTCAGTTGATAAGATTAGCAAGCTCTATGTAAGTGAGATTGTTAGACTTTGCAATTAGCTATGGGGACGAACTTACTTCTTAGTACTGCTTTTCACCCTGAAACAGATGGTCAGTCGGAGCGCACCATTCAGATACTCGATGATATGTTACGAGCGTGTGTTCTATATTTTCGTGGGTCATGGGAGGACCATTTACCATTGGTAGAATTCGCCTACAACAACAGTTATCAGTCGAGCATTGAGATGACACCTTATGAGGCATTGTATGGTAGACTATGCAAGTCACCCGTTTGTTGGACCGATGTTGGTGAAACAGTCGTGTTAGGGCTCGAGCTTGTGCATGAGACCACAGAAAAGATTATCATGATCCATAAGCGTCTAGTGACCACCCAAGACCGCCAGAAGAGCTATGTAGATAAGAGAATGAGACTGTTAGCGTTTGAAGTGGGAGACCACGTGTTCTTGAAGGTATCACCACAAAAGAGTTTAATGAGATTTGGTAAGAGTGGAAAGTTATTGCCGCGTTTCATAAGACCTTTTGAGATCCTTGATAGGATTGAAAAGGTGGTCTACCACCTAGCCTTGCCATCACAGCTAGCCTCCGTGCACAACATTTTTCACGTATCGATGTTGCGTAAGTATGAGCTGGACCCATCCCATGTGTTAAACTAGACGGAGTTGAAGGTAGAGGACGATGTTACCTACGAGGAAAGACCAGTGAGGATCCTTGACGCCAAAAAAACAAGTCATACGAGGGAGAACCATTAAGTATGTGAAGGTGTTAGGGCTTCATCACGGCGTTAAAAAAGACACGTGGGAACGAGAATCAAAAGTTCACTAAAACTACCTCGAGTTGTTTAGTTCTTGATGCTTGTGTAATTTCGAGAACAAAATTTCCTAAGTGGCGGAAGTTGTAGGAACTCGGTACCTTGTTAATTTCTTGTATTAATAAAAACGATATGTTAGGTTCCATGGAAACGGTTAAATGCGTAGAGGTTGCATAAGAATTAAAACTTGGACTTGTATGTGTTTGCTAACGATGGTCAAATGTGGGGTAATGCATGAGAACATCATTGTGAGGTGTTTGGCTTATGTTCGGTTCAGTTTTAGCTTTTGGTTGGGGTTTCTACCCAGTTTTGACTGCTCGAACGGAAGGTAGACTGCTCAAGCAGACAGGCGGCCAAAGGTTTAGTAAGTGGTGGCCGCTCGAGTGATGGGAGGGTCCGCTCGAGCGGACAGCCAACAGACAGTTTATAAGTTACAAGTTTTAACATTTTTGCCTTCATTCTTTCCTTGCCTCTCTCTCTCTAAAGCAAATGTGAGAGCTAGGGTTAGGGTTTGGATTTGGCGGTTGTTTGGAGCTTCCTAACTTCTTTTGGTGGGATCTCTCACATCCACCTTAGTTGTTTATCGTTGAGGACTCAATCTAGACATTAGAGGCCTTATTCTCACCGTGTGGTTGGAGATTCTCGTGGCTGGAGCTTGTTTAGGCCTTGTTCTTGTGGATCTAGCATCCCAAAGGTAGGATCTATGACTATCCTTGAATATCTATATGATATGTGTTGTATCTTTGAATTTATGAACATAAAAGCATGAAAAATGTGTTTACAAATCCTTAGGTTAGGGTTTGATGTTGGTAAATGTAAAATCTTATATCTATGGATGATTTAACATGAGTCTCTCTTTCTATTACTGTTGGGTATGATTGAACTTAAAAAATGATGAGCTAGGGTTTGAAATTGGGTCTAAACCATGAAAATTAAGAATTTTGGGATTAAAGAACCAGTATATTGAAATTGATGTGATTATTGTTTAAATTGAAGGTAATGACAACCTATCTTACATACTTATTCAATGAATTTATGTGATACATGGTGATGTCAAGTAAAAAATTTGGATTTTATTGTGTAAAACCGATGAATTAGTGGATTTAAACTATGTGGAAGGTTAATTCAGGTTTTAAGTCCTAAAGGAACTGAGGATGGGAATAAGGAAAAACATGTAATGATATGAGTTTGACGAAAGGAACCATTTAGGATGAATTCTTGCGTGTGCATTGTGATTTGATATATCAAAAAGGGACCAATTTTGGGATCCAAGAATCGTTTAAGTTTGGCCACGAGTTGCTCCACGATAAAAGACCAAAAAAATGCACATATTGGGTTATCTTCCTGCCGGCTAGCAACCGAAAAAGTATGTTAGTCGTGGTGGGGTATAAAACGTGTCGTTACTTCACAGGCCTTTGGCGGCTAGATTGGTAGTAATGCGGCATAGTTCTATACGCTAGTCCGACGTCAGTTCCGATGTTTAAACTTAGTTGGTGGAACATAAAAAATGTCAATGAAGTGTGCGTGTGCGCGCGTATGCGCATGTGCGTTGCAAGGGTATGGATTTTCAAGAAAATGATGAGATTTTGGGTAAAACGGTTTATGAAACTAAAACCCCTTTTGTTGAAACTTGGTTACGCATTGGCAATTTGACTTGGAATAAACGAGGTTGGTCTTGAATATACTTACGTATGCATTCTGCATAACTATATTCATATGTCATGCATATGTTCATTATTAATCTTTTTCCTACGAGTTTCAGCTCATATTGTTTAACAGCATTTCAGGTGATAGCGAAAAGAAAATTTTGGTCTGAGATGATGGTAGATGAGCCTTTTTTGAGTAATGGAGAGGACTACACCCTCATTTGTATTATCTTTTGAGAAATAAAATTGTAAAAATGTAATTGTTTCTTTTAGGAGTACTGTGTTATGAATTAGAACACCCATGTCATAAGACTTTAAGGTCGAATATTCATGTTGTGTATGCATGTGATGACGTTCCGGTCTCCAATAGGTTAAAGGTTTTAAATCTTTAAGTAATATATCTTAATTTTGAGTTTGAATCCAAGTCCTTGGGTTGAGCAACTATTGTTGGGCACATTTACAGTAAATAATCCTAGCGCTGATGATGTTGTTATTGGGTATTTAAAGAAAAAGTTTTTCAAGAAGAGTAACATTTTCATTTTAAATGGTGATTTTTTTCCACGTAAAGTGTTCTGCTCACATCATTAGTTAAATTGTGAAAAATGAGTTAAGTGAAATAAAAAATTATGTTTCTAAAATTCGTGGTATGGTGAAATATGCACGTAATTCTCTACAAAGAGAACGATGCTTGAAAGCTTGTGTAGATAGGAAAATAATAATATGTAAAAATTCTTTGTGCTTAGATATTAAAAAATATGGAATTCAACATACCTTATGGTAGAAATTGCAACAAAATTTCAAAAAGCTTTTGAAAGTTTGTGTAGGGACCGGAAATTAATTTTTATTATTTTAATTATTTCTCTTAATTAATTATTTTAAATTTATCGTTTTAATTATGATGGTAGAAAGTTTAGATCAGTTGTAATAATATTATATATGGTTTTCAGCTATTAAGTAGATTATTTTAATAATTTTAGTAATTTTCACACAAGAGCTGGGATAATAGTATCTTAGTGATTTTATATTTTGATAAAGATATTTTAATAATTTTATATTTTTAAATATCTTTAAATATTATAAAAAATGAAAAAGAAAAAAAAATTAGCCCAGTTCGCTGCGCCTTCCCTTCCCCCTTGGTTCAGCCGCGCCCCCCCTAATTCCCTCCTTCCCACCCTGATGCTCAACCCCCTTTCCCCGTTCCCTGTTTGCTCCCCGTTTTTCCTTTTCTTTTTTTTCTGTTTTTCATTTTCCTTCACAATGTTGTTGCGACGTTTTCCTCCCTAACGACTTATATGGTATTTTTTTTTCTTTCACTCTTCTTCCACGAAAGTTAATGAAAAATTTTATTATTTACATTGTTTTTTTTTGCCAAAAATTATTCCATCAAATCTTAAACCATGTTTGTAAGTGTTTGAGAGTGATTAAGTCACTTTATTGGGATTCTAGACCTCATACACCATCTTTCCGTCATTATTGAACCTTGAAGCTTCTTTTTAGAGGTTTTTAATTTTTCTTCAAGACATCAAAGGTAGAGATTTTTGTTTAATTTTGGTTTACAAATGAGATTTGTAATTGTGGTTAATATTTTTATTGTTGTTGAATTAGTATTTTTGCACCAAATTGAATTACTTGGACTTTAATTTTTTTTTCATGCCATAATTACCTTTTTTTTTTGTTCTCCATGCCATAATTACTTAAAATACATTTAAATCTGTAAATTTTCATATATACCATTTTTATTGAAATATATGATTGGATGTACAAAATTTAAATTGAGTATATTTTTTGTTCGAATATCATAAATTTGTAGAAAAGATAAGTTTTTTTATTTTTAAGAAAAAGTATAAAACACTTAATAAAAAGTGAAATACTTTTTGAAATAGCTTTGAGGAATTTGTGGTTAACACCTAAGTAGTGAGTGATTTACGAGTTCTAGACTCGTTGCGCATGTGGGTTCTTATATCCGAGAGGTTAATACCACAAAGTAAGACATCACAACTCACTAGTGCAATAGAGTGCCTAGGTAAGTTAGGTGACGGTGCACTACCACTAGGGCACACAGACTTAGTGGTAAATGAAGATTTGTCTACCCTCTTAGGCGTGTCATACTTTTTATGGGCGGTTAACTTTGGATTAATTAAAATTTTAATGGAATAAACCTTAAAACTATTGAAGATTTGTAGTTATAATGAAATTGGATATTATATACTTATATTTTATTTTTGTTTTAGCGGCATCTATTTCATCTATTGTTAGTTTTAGACAACCCACACCCCCCTCTTGGGTTGTCTAGAACTAACAATAGATATACCAATTTAAAAAAATAAATAGAGAAATTAAAAAATAAATAATAATTTAAAAAAAAATTGAAAACGTTTTAGTATTACAAATAGATATACCAATTTAATCAAAAATTAAAGCAATGCAAGTATTAAAAATGTTAGGAATAGAGAAATTAACCCGGACATGATAGAAATTTAGGGATAGAAATTTATTGAAAATGTGTTGAAAATGTGTTGAAAATTTATTGAAAACAATGCAAGTATTAAAAATGTTAGAGATAGAAATTTATAATAAATGAGAGAGTAAAGAGAGATGAGGAACAAGAGCAGAAGATACAGCAATAAATGAGAGCTTGAGATTTCTGAGATTGATTCAAGCATTAGAACAGTAAATATAGGTCTCATGTAGTTTTAAATGCTGAGAAATTACTCCTTATATAAGTTTTTGTGCATTCATGACCATTAGAGGTAGGTGGGAGCAATAAATGCCAAAACCCCAACCGTTGAGATCTACCGCGAGTTTGAATTTTCGTCGCAGGGGTCAACACAAATGCCTTTGATGTCGACACAAAATGTCTTGGGTAAGATCCTTTAAGTGGTTGGGTCGACACAAATATTCTGATGGGTAGACACAATTTTACACTCTACCTTACCAACATCATCGTGTCGACACATTTGAATCTAGTGTCGACTCGTTTGAAACTTCAGCATCTGGAGGAGGCACTTTGTGTCGACTCAACTTGTCTTTCATGTCGACACTAATTTTTGCAGGAAGTCTCGATTCTTTTGTGTCAACTCATCTTCAGTTGGTGTCGACTCAAAAGTACTTCAGAATTCGGGATGAGGCACTTTGTGTCGACTCATGTGTTCTTTGGTGTCGACACTAAATTTTACAGAAAGCCTCGGTATATGTGTCGACACTTGAGGTCTCGGGTGTCGACACCACAAATTCTTCAGGCAACCTCGAAACTTTTGTGTCGACTCATTTTCAATTAGTGTCGGCACCTCAAAATCTACAGGTGGCATCGGTTCTTTTGTGTCGACACAATTTTCATTTGTGTTGACCCAAACTTCCAGATATCAAAAGTAATGATCACTTTTGTGTCAACGCAAAACTGATTTGTGTACTCTTTTTGAGTCATAAGAGTTTCGATTTTTTTGTGTTGACACAAAACTTGTTTGTGTTGATACTAACATTTTGATACATAAATTACTAACATTTTGATACCTAAATATCAACTTCATAAAAATATTAGGGTGTCAAACCATTTGATCAATGGGTGTTAACACACTTGATGTGATTCAAGTATACATTACCTTAAAAGTGTTTGACTTATTTTTCAATTTGGTTCAAAACAAAATATTTTTAAATAAGAATATGTAAGTGTTTTAATCCTTTTGAGAGTTAAGGTATTTCTTTTTGCCTAAAGGTGTCAACTTAATTGTTCAAAATACATTAATACTTTCATTTTAAAAATATAAAAGATTATCCATTTAAATCTATTTATTCTTAAAAAATAAATTGTAAAAATCATCAAAATCAACATACAAAGGCCATTGGGCTAACAATCTCTATTTTTTTTATGATTACAACCATATTAACATTTTCTAAAAAATATTTGAAAGTAATTTTCAACAAAGGTTCTCCCCTTATCGATATACCTTAAACAACATATACAATTTATAATGACTAAGCATTCAAGATTCAGAAAGCATACAAATTTGATATGATTTAGAATAAATGAATTTATTAAAAATTTGTGCAAAACAGTGAATATGTGCAAAGTGATTCATCTTATCCGATCACATATCAAATATTCATAACCAAGCCATCAAACAATATACATAGGCAGATATATCAAAATAGATCATTCATTCATAGAAAAAAATTGTTCAAACATTTAAATCAATTAAACGATTCAACCCATTCAAAACAATTAACCAAAAGAAATGTATGTGGTAAAACTGTTACAACTTCACCTTCAAAAACTTAAGAAAAAAGTTTTGAACTTCTTTTCTTTTGTAGTCTCCCCTTCACTTACTTTCCTACCTTTTTCTTTCTCCCCTTTTGTAATCTTTAAAAAAAATGGGGTTATTGATCGTCCATAAATTGCTTGAATTCCTTCTTTGCTTTGGCTTTTTCCTATCTAGTAGAGGCTCGTTTTTTGCTGCGCGTGCTCGTTCATCTTTAGCTTCCGTCGCTGCCATTGCTTCATAGCAAGCTGTCAGGGCAAAGTTTGCTTCCCGTTTGAGTCTCACAACCTTCTTTTCTTTTGTTTCCTTGGGCTTAAATTGTTTGGTCCAAGTTTCTTTGATCCACTGAAGGCGCTCTTCCATCTTCTGAGAGTTAACATGAACAGTAGTTACAATGCCTTGGTCATACTCCTTTCGCACTTGATATAGGATTGTTTTATTACAATTGACAATGGATACAATGTTTTCATCCTTTGTTTTGCAGAAGGCTCTCCCGGCATTAGTGGCATTTTTCACTTCTCTCCGGAGGCTTCGGTTGGTCTTGTCAAGGTGTTTGACTTTCTCAAATAGGGAAGAAACTGAGTGATTCAGGTCAAAAAAACATTGGTCGACTTTTTCTTGAAAGATGGTCACTTTGAAAGATAAGGAATAGATCAGGGAAACAACTTCAGAGAAGTTAACATGGTCTGGAACAGAAGTGAAAGTGGGAGGAGGAGGAGAAACAAAGGATGGACCAAGAGTGTCAGCAGGTGAAACGGGAGGAGAATCAAGGTCAATTGGAATGGATAAAATGTCTCGAGGGACATGAGAAGGAGTTTTTACGGAGAAAGGGGTACCACGATGGGATGCAGTCCACACACCATTAACATTTGCAATTTGCATATGTTTAAGTGTGGAACTGTCATATAGGTCGTGTTTGGAAAAAGGTACCACCATTTCTTCAGATAGGTTCACACCAAAATGACAAAAAAACTTTGGTCAAATACATGGAATGTGGTAGGCAGGAACTAGATTTATTGTGGGAAAGCAACATGTGTGAAATGAACAAAATCCTAAATCAAAATTTTGTTGTTCGAGAATGCACCACATTATGAAAATGTGCATATATGTACATCGCTAAATTTTTTCATTTGAGATAGGAAAATATGGTTGACCATGTGATGCAAAAGACGCATCTCGGGCTTGAGATTGTTAGCCTCTAAGGGTTTAGTAAGGTTGATGTCGTCATTTTTAAAAATATTTTTGACAGATTCAGAAAAGGAAAAGCCTTCAACCTCAATGGGTTTCTGTCTATGGTAAACAGATTTTTCCTAGGGGGAGGTCCAGAATTTCATTCAAAGAGGAGGGGATCATAATAATATCAACACTATTTACCTAAGCGGTAATGGTGGCGATCGGAATGAGTGAAATGTGGAAGTGAGCAAAAAAAGATTTGACTAGTGTGGGATAGTGCTCTTTGATTTGAAGAAACCTTTCCCACCCAAGGCCTGAAAAGAGATCCTTAAATCTCATTTCGATGGAGTCAAAGAAACCAAAGTCTATAGAATGACCGGGCACTACTGTACGATTTGAAAAAGAAGAGAAATAAAGTTGTCGAATTTTAGGGGCTTTGAAAGAGATTACCTCAGATGAGGCTACATTCTCTGGAATCGTAGTCGTCGTTGTTACCATCGTCGTTTTGGTCGTCGTCTTCTTCCTTTTTGACATTCTAGGGCTCGAAGATAATCCTTCTCCGGTTCTCTTTGCTCCTTTTCCCATCATTTTTAGCGGTATTATGAAGGATTTGGGTTTGAATTGAGGAAGAAGATGAGGAGTTGACACAGGATTTTGGAAGAAAAAGGCAGGAGATGAACAGGTTTTATAGAGAGAAGGTGGGGGGAACGATGTGATGGCTTGGGTCAGACACGTCTATATATAGACTTAACGATTTGTGTCGACACAAATTACATTTGGTGTCGAAACGATTCGTATCGCGTGTGGATATCAAAATAGAGAATTGATGTCGACACATTCGACTATTTGGGTTGACACGATTAAGCTTGGTGTCAACAAAAATTTACCGAGAGTTAGGGAACCAATAGGTGTCGACACTGAATAGAAAGGGGTCGACACTTTTCTCATAGTGCCACTTCTAAACAGTTTTGAGTCAACACTACACACATTTGTATAGACACTTTTCCAAGTGGTATCAACACATTTTCACATACAACAAAGAACATCAATTGCTTTGAAATATAATGAAAAGGCATGATTAGTATGACATACAAATCATAAAATAGGAGCGCATAGCATACCAAGTTCTCTTCTTATATAGTATATTCTTTCTTCATTTAAAGATTTTGTGAAAATGTCTGCTAACTGGTAATTCGTGCTTATAAATTCAAATTCGATATTTTTTTTTTGCACATGATTTCTTATAAAGTGATGTCTAATCTCTATGTGCATGATTTTTGAGTATTGTATAGGGTTTTTGAATATATTAATTGCACTAGAGTTATCACATTTGATAGAAATATGATCTAAGTAAAAACTATAGTTTTTTAATTGTTGTTTCATCTAAAGAACTTGTGCACAATAGTTTCCAGCTGCAATGTACTCAACTTCGGTTGTAGACAAGACCACTGAGTTTTGCTTCTTGCTAAACCAAGAAATTAGTGAATATCCTAAAAATTGACAAGTACCACTTGTACTTTTTCTATCTACTTTGCATCCAACAAAATTAGCATCCGAATAGCCAAATAATTCAAGGACAATTCCTGTAGGATAAAATAATCCTAGATTTTGTGTACCTAAAAGGTATCTAAAGATACGCTTAACTGCGCACACATGTGATTCTTTAGGATTAGATTGAAATCTAGCACATATGCAAACACTAAACATAATGTCTGGACGACTACTAGTCAAATATAAGAAAGATCTGATCATACCTCTATAACGCTTTTCTTCCACTGCTATGTCGTCTTCATCATTATCAAGCTTTGTTGTATGACACATTGGAGTACCAATAGGTTTTGTTTTAAGCATATCGAACCTCTTTAATATGTCTCTCGTGTATTTAGCTTGATTGATGTAGATTCCTTCTTGAGTTTGTTTAATTTGGAGTCCGAGAAAATAATTGAGCTCACTCATCATGTCCATTTCGAATTATTCCTGCATACACTTAGCAAATTCTTTGTAAAGAGATTCGTTAGTTGTACCAAAAATTATATCATCTACATAAATTTGTAAAACTAGCATGTCATTTTCTTGAGACTTGATAAAAAGAGTAAGTGTCAATTTTTTCTCTTGAAAACTCATTTTCAATCAAGAATTTGCATAGTCTTTCATATCATGCTCTAAGTGCTTGTTTCAAACCATAGAAAGCTTTAGTAAGTTTGTAAACATGATTTGAAAAATCTGAATTTTCAAAGTCAGAAAGTTGTTTCACAAAAATTTTATCTGAGATAAAACTATTTAAAAAGACACTTTTGACATCCATTTGATAGAGTTTGAAAATTTTAAAGTATGCAAAAACAAGCAACATCCTAATAGCTTCAACCCTAGCCACAAGAGCAAAAATTTCATCAAAATCGATACATTTTTCTTGATTATAACATTAGGCTACTAATCGAACTTTGTTCCTAAGAACTACTCCATTCTCATCCATTTTATTTCTAAAAATTCATTTTGTACCGATGATGGAATGTTCCTTAGGTCTTGGGACTAAAGTCCAAACTTTATTTCTTTCAAATTTATTTAGCTCTTCTTGCATAGCTAAGATCCGAAACTCATCATTTTCAGCTTCCTCAAAAAAATTTGGTTCAGTCTGAGAAAGAACTGCTAAATTACTACAAACATTATGTAAAAATGAACGAGTTTTGATACCTTGTGATGGATCACCAATGAGAAGATATTTTAGGTGACCATGAGCATATCTCAACTCTTTTGGAAAATCAGAGTTTTCTAAATGTGCAGTTTCAGCATTCTATTATACTGTAATTTGTTAAGAATTTGAAGCATCCTCTTGATTTAGCTCTTCCTTTTCTTTGATGAAGATATTTTTAATATTTTTTTCTATATCTAACAAGTTATCTTCACAAAAATTATTTGAAGAACCAAAATTAGTTTCATCAAAAACATGTATAGATTCTTCAACAACTAGGGTCCTTTTGTTGAATGCTTTATACACTTTACTAGATATAGAATATTCTAAAAAAATACATTCATCAGATTTTGCATCGAATTTTCCCAAAATTTTTTTATTATTGTTTAAAACAAAATATTTGTACACAAAGGCGCAAAAATAACTGATGTTAGGTTTTCTTCCATTCCATGGCTCATATAGAGTTTTCTTGAGAGAAACTCGTGCCATAGCTCTGTTTATGATAAAACAAGCGGTGCTGATAACCTCGCCCAAAAAATATCTTGATATATTATTTTCACAGAGCATGATTCTAACCATTTCTTACAATATCCTATTCTTTCTCTCAACAACTCCATTGTGTTAAGGAGTTATAGGAGTAGAGAAGTTATGGTTAATACTATTTTTATCACACAATTTTTTAAAATTTTTTCTTTCAAATTCTCTACCATAATCACTTTGCATATTTGTGATTTGAAAACCTATTTTTTATTTTGAACTCTCCGGGATACTTTTGTAAAGAGACAAACGGTATAGATTCTTCAACTATGGTCCTTTTGCTTTCAAAGTCCTTGTTGAACCAAACAAGTTCATATGCAATAGTTGTAATGGCCTAGAAGTTGAAATCTCATTTTTAGAATGAAAAATTTTTTTAATTTGTTTGCCTTATTGACATGTATCACACACTATGTCTTTTTTAAATTTAATTTGGGATAACCCAATCACCAACTTCTTTTCAAAAGTTTAAAAATTAAGTTCATGTGTGCATGTCTAAACCTTCTATACCATAACCAACTATTATCACTCAATGCGGCTAAGCACTTGGTGTCATTCTTAGAAAGATCATTGAGAGTAAATGTATAAATATTTTTATGTCTTTGACCTTC
>JAOTRH010094007.1:0-16347 GCA_034768845.1 Heliamphora exappendiculata
TTTATTGCATTTGAATGCCCGTGCACTGTTGCTTGCAATTTCTCTTTCCGTTGCTTTCATTCAGTTTTCTGTTGCTACAAGCCCTCGTCTGAAGGTTGATTGAATTTGACGGGCTTGCCCAACGAGACCCGGCAAGCGCCACACGTGGTAAGCTGAGCACGGCTGTGCCTCAAGCCTCGCCCCGTGACACTATGACACGATGATGAACCTTAAAGAAATATTTGGGAATCAAAATCGTGCTGCTAGGCAGGTGGTCATGAGATCTCTAATGAATACAAACATGGCTGAAGGTACACCAGTTAGGGATCATGTTCTAAAGATGATTAGTCTTCTGAATAAATTGGAGATCCTTATAGCTGAAATTAATGAAAAAACCTAGGTTGATATCATACTCCAGTCACTGCTTAAAAGTTTTAAGTAGATCTGCCAGAACTATTCTATGAATAAGCTCAGCTACTCACTGGCAGAACTTCTTAAAGAACTTCAAGCAGCCGATGGTGTTCTTAGGAAGTCGGGTTCTGTGTATGTGGCTGGGAAGGGTTCTTCCTCTAAAACAAAAGGTAAGAAGAAGAAGAATATTCAGACACAGAAAAACACAAGTCTAAAAGAAGTTAAGAGATCAAAAGCTGGTGTGAAGAAGCCGAGAGGCATGTGCTATCACTGTAACTAGTTTGGACATTGGAAACAGCATTGTCTGGTTTTTCTCAATAAGTAGACCAAACAAGGTAATTTCTGTTCACTGGTTGTTAAAACATATTTAGCGGTGTTATCTACTGGTACCTGGTGTGTAGATACGGGAACCACTAATCATGTTTGTAATTCTTTGCAGGGGTTCCAGAAAATCAAGCAACTCAGTTATGGAAAAATTTACATCCACATGGGCAATAATACAAGGGTGGCAGCAGTTGCAGTAGGAGATGTCACTCTCAGTTTTAATAGAGATGGGATACTACTTCTAAAACATATTTAGCGGTGTTATCTACTGGTACCTGGTGTGTAGATACGGAAACCACTAATCATGTCTGTAATTCTTTTCAGGGGTTCCAGAAAATCAAGCAGCTCAGTGATGGGAAAATCTACCTCCACATGGGCAATAATACAAGGGTGGCAGCAGTTGCAGTAGCAGATGTCACTCTCAGTTTTAATAGAGATGGGATACTACTTCTAAAAGATTATCTTTATGTACCTTCGATTACAAGAAATTTATTTTCAGTCTCGACTTTAATAAAGAACAAATATTCTGTTCATTTTAATGACTATGTCATTATGAAGAAAAATATATATTTTATTTGTTATGGTACATTGGTGGATAATCTGTATGTTGTATCTTCTATCTCTCCTACATGGCAACTAATTGAAATAAATAACACATGTACTTTACCATATAAGAGAAAGTTTCTTTTTTTAATGAATCAAAAATTTCTTTGGCACTTACGCTTGGGTCATATTAATCTAAAAATGATAAATAGACTTGTAGCAGATGGACCTTTGAGTTCATTGGAAGTGGAGGCACTTCTAGTCTGTGAATCTTGCTTAGAGGGTAAGATGACCAAGAGGCCCTTTTCGACCAAAGGCTATAGAGCTAAAGAACCGTTGGATCTGGTTCATTCTGATGTGTGTGGTCCTATAATAATTCGGGTGAGAAGTGGCTTTGAGTATTTTGTCAGTTTCATTAATGACTACTCAAGGTATAGATATATTTACTTGATGCACCGTAAGTCTGAATAATTTGAAAAATTCAAAGAATTCAAGACGGAGGCGGAGACACGTTTAGATAAAAGTATCAAATCACTACGACTTGATCGTGGTAGAGAATTCCTCTTTTGAGAGTTTAAGGACTACTTATCATCAGAGGGGATTACATCCCAGTTAACTGCACCTGGCACTCCGCAGCAGAAAGAAAAAATAGGACTTTTATGGAGATGGTAAGATCTATGATGGGTTATTCAAGTTTACCTGATTCATTTTATGGTATCCCAAGGGAATGAAGGGTGGTCTATTTTATAACCCTAAGGATCAGAAGGTCATTATTAGCACTAATGCCCGATTTTTGTAAGAGAATTATATTATGGATCACAAGCTCAATAGAAAAATTATTCTAGAAAAATTGAGAGGAAATACTAATAGAACGAAAGAGGAACCACAAGTCACTGATATTTTATTACCTCATTGTAGTGGAAGGATTATTGGTACAGGTGCAAATCAAGAATAGGGTGCTGATGCACAGGGTTTAGATTCTGCACAGCCTCTTACTGTTAGTACACAGACACAGGTAGTGCCTCGTCGTAGTGGGAGGGTTATTCATCAACCTAATCGGTATATATTCTTGGGAGAGTCGTATGACAAGATCCTAGCAGAACTGGATACCAAGCCCTATAACTACAATGAAGCACTACAAGACAAAGATGCAGATCTTTGGCAAAGGGCTATGAATTCAGAGATGAAATGTATGTATTCCAATCAGATCTAGGAATTTGTAGAACCACCCAAAGGCATAAAACTCATTAGATGCAAGTGGATCTATAAGAAGAAGAGAGGAGTAGACGGGTACGCTGAAACCTTCGAAGCTAGGTTTGTTGTTAAAGGGTTCACTTAGAAAGAATGGATCGATTATGAGAAAACCTTTTCACCGGTAGCCATGCTTAAGTCTATCTGGATCCTCTTATCCATTTTCGCTCATTTCGATTACGAAGTCTAGCAAATGGACGTCAAGAGAGCTTTTCTTAACGAAAGACTTGACGAGTATATCTATATAATACAACCAGACGGATTCATTGCAAAGGGCCAGGAACACATGTTGTTCAAGCTTAAGAGATCCATTTATGGACTTAAGGAGGCATCGAGGTCTTGAAACACTCGGTTTGATCAAACTATAAAGTCTTATGGTTTTGATCAAAGTGCGGGTG
This sequence comes from Heliamphora exappendiculata, assembly GCA_034768845.1. Classification (NCBI taxonomy): domain Eukaryota; kingdom Viridiplantae; phylum Streptophyta; class Magnoliopsida; order Ericales; family Sarraceniaceae; genus Heliamphora; species Heliamphora exappendiculata. Next base: position 2,907 of record JAOTRH010094007.1, read on the forward strand.
AGTCTTGTGTGTACAAGAAGCGTGACAGAAGTGTGGTGATCTTTTTAGTACTTTATATAGATGATATCTTGCTCATCAAAAATGATGTGGGGGCATTATCTACGGTTAAAGTATGGTTATCTGGGCAATTCTATATGAAGGGCTTGGGAGAAGCTAGTCACATCCTTGGGATCAAGCTTGTGCGAGATGGAAAGCAAAGGATGTTGTGCTTATCGCAAGCAAAATATATCGATAATATCCTTGCTCGTTTTACCATGCAGGATTCCAAGAAAGGATTTGTCCCTTTCAGGCTTGGAATCACTATATCCAAGAATCAGTGTCCTGAGACACCGGATGAGATAGAGATGATGAAGGCGGTTCCTAATGCTTCGACAGTAGGAAGCCTCGTGTATGCTATGTTTTATAGTTGACCCGACGTCTGCTTTGTCGTTGGCATGGTTAGCAGATTTTAGTCTAATATAGGACAGGAGTATTGGACTGCGGTAAAAAATATAATAAGGTACCTGAAAAGGCTAAGGATTATATATTGGTTTACCAGGCAGATAGTTTAGTACCTTTGGGTACACAGACACAGACTTTTAGTTAGACATAGAGCTTGCATCAAGAGACAACCTTGCAGATCCTTTTACAAAGAGTTTACTGGCTAAGACTTTTGATAGTCATGTAGAGGGCATGGGAGTCAGATGCATGGTAGCATAGTTTTAAGTATAAGTGGGAGATTATTAGGGTTGGTATACTAAAAATCATGATTTTAGTATTTAATTTTAATAAAATTAATTTTTTATTTTATGAGAATTTTTATGAGCAATGCATGTATATCATTTCTTTGTTATGCATAGATGTCCTATATTCTGTATAATATTTAATCTGGTGTGTAGTGTACGGCTTGCACACAGAAGATCAGATTTTAAGTTCTTGCAGAATATAAATTTTATGTTCACAATTTAGATGGAAATAGGCATACCATCGGTACGATTGTGGCACAGAATTTTAGTAGGCTTGTCTTGGTTACGGAGAATAAATAATAGTGTCGTCTATTGTTCTAACTCTTTGTGCCAGTACACTTTGTGTGTATTAAACGAGATATTTGGGGTAATTAATTTTATACTGACTATATAAATTAATTTACGTCCTAAAATTATTATGAATAGTGTTTATCCTTTTAATCCTGAAATAATTATTGATTTGTATACATTTAATATTCGTTATTTTAATTTATTAGATGGCACGATCTTATGTGGATCTATATTCCCGAAGAGTTAGATAGCAGTATTATTTATATAGTAAATATTAATTATTAATGAAATTCACGTCCCGAAAGATCGGGATTAACTCCCCCTTAAGGATGCTTATAAGTTTTGACCGGACCAAACCCTACAGGAGAATTTAATTATCCGGTGGTCAAATAAATTTAGCAGAAGAGTTTAAGGAATATCAAGACGCTGATTAAATTAAATTGTCTGTAATTAAATTTAGTTGGCGGGTATTGGGAATCTTAACGTGAGGAGAAATGGTAAATATTTAATAACAGCAGCTCAATACTATATAATCTTGAGATTATGGGTCGGAGTGCAATTATAGTTTTTTAGTGGTGTGAACTGTAATTCAGCGTCTTATAGAAATTGTAGAAACCACTGCATCTTTCCATAATTGCAGAAATCGTTGGTAGGTTGTTTTCTACTGGAAGTCTTACTCATAATTACTCCATAAGTCCCTACTGTAACTCTACATATATGCAGGTAGACTGAACCAGTTTGATATCTCATATATCATATATCATAATTTGTCTTTCAAGACGAAAGATATCTGGGTTTTACCGGTACGAGTTTTCGACAGTCTGTAGCCCATACTACGTTCGAGGATCGCGTAGGAAAAACAATAGAAGATCTGAAGGAGCTTCAACTCTGAGTCAAATCGTAGTTGAAGAATCGATCGACAAAAAGGTATTTTTCTAAATTAACTTTGGTTGCACGGGTTTGATTTTGATCTTTCGTCGTCAAAAATTTTATTTAGAGCCCGTTTCGTCGTTTGCCCGTCCAGTTATTTTTTTATCGAAAATCGTTTATGAAAATAATAATCTTGACAGTATTGCCTCCAACAATTGGTATCAGAGCCGTTTTGTTTTGTATTTATGGTTATCGGGGCCGGGTAGTTTTAGAACTATTGTTAATTTTATTTTGTAGGTGTTTTAATCTCGATTTTATGATCAACATTTATTTTCATGTTTGGTTGAATGCGTTGATGATGATTTAATTTAATTTTTTTAAACCATGAGGGTTGATCGTAGTAGATTGATTGTAAACTTTACGGAGGCATAGGATCAATGTAAAAATTATTATTTTTTGATTTTTAATTCTTGTATTTTTTTTTTTGATTTTATGTAATCGAAAAAAAAGGAAAAAGTTCAGTTGTTTTCAAGCACAGTGCCGGATTTTTTCAAGCGCTGCCTTGGGCAGCATTGTTTTTTTCCCAGCAAAACAGCAGCGGCGTAGGCCAAACGGCGCACTGTTTGGGGTTTTTTTTTTCACGAAGCAGTTTTTTTTTCCCAAGCAAACTATTTTCCCGCAGCTATTTTCTGAAACAGAAGCTGCCAAACGACGCCCTTAGGTAGTGGGTTCAGTGCAGCAATTCCAAACAGTGCAAGGGGCATTGTTTTCAATCACTGTTTTTCCCAAACGTTGCCTTAGCAATAGTGCCAAAAGGCTGTTTTGGCAAATCCCATAGCCAAACGCTACCCAGAAGTGGCAGCCAATTCCCCAGCGCCATCCAGTTACTGTTTCGGCGCAACTCAACGAAGCAGTTTCCCAACAAATATGTTTGACGCATATTCTAGTTTCCAAAGCGTTTTTTATAAAGGCACCATCAAAGCAGCAGTCTCCAATTCAAAAGTAGCGGTTCCCACAAGATCCAGCGAAATTCAAGCGGGGATTCTTTTTTTCAAAAAGAAACTGTTTCGGTGCTGCTATTTTTTGGGTGTTTGGGGCTATGATTGATATGTTTTATCGGATATGAATCAAGGAGTTCTGGTGCAACTTGGATACAGGAAACTTATTCAGAACAAGAGGCTGAAACCCTTTAGAGTTTCGATTCGATTATAAAATCAGGATATATATTTATCATGTATTTAATTTATTTTTTATATTAACTGTATGAATGATAAATATTTGTTTTATTTATTCTGTTAATTTAATTAATCCGAATATTCGGTTTTAATTAAAATATTTTGTAATAAAAAATAAAATTAAGTTTTTTTAATTAATTAATTTTAATTAAATGGAAAAATTTTAAATATTTTATTTTTTACAAAATATCACATTTAAAGATGTTTTTTTAATCAACTATCTTGGAAAAACGTAAGAATTAATTCTTGATTTTGAATTAATTAAATGAAAAAATATTTAATCGAAATAAATTATTATTTTTCAAAAAATGTAAAACAGAAAATAAAATAAATAAATACATTTAATCACTATCTTAGTTGAAAAACTAGAAGAAAATATAGTTTGATAAACTAGAATCTTTAGAATCATACACAAGAAAGATGTTTGATTCTTTCATATTGTGTGACTTTCGAAAGATGGTTTGATAAATCAAAAGTTTTAGAATCATATACACAGAAACATATTTGATTCTTTTAGATCGTATGACTTTCGAAAGATGGTTTGATAAATCAAAAGTTTTAGAATCATATACACAGAAACATATTTGATTCTTAAATTAGAATCTTTGAAATCGTGTACAAGGAAAGATACTTGATTCTTTCAGATCATGTGGTTTTCAAAATTAATAAATTTATTTTAATTAAACAAATTTTTATAACCCTAAAAAATGTTTTAAAAATCTAAGTGGGAGAGAAAATTTATTCACAGATAAATCCCGCGGTCTCCATCACCAGTTTGTAGGCAATGCAATTAAACCATGCGTGTTTGCAGTAAGGCCTTCCTCCTCAATAGACAGATTAGGTGATGTTTAACACTTAGCTGTATATAATAGTATTCTCTCCAACTGAGTCACTGCTATTATATACTGAATCGAAGTTATGTTCGCTATTTAATTTTACTTGACATGGTAAGTTGCCTAGATAGTAAAATTAAAAGGAATTGACATGTTTGGTCTTATAATAGATAATAGAAATCCACCCAACGTGGTATGTTATTCACAGGTTATCAGGCTACTGACGAATTAATTTTAAAATGGTAGAGGAAACCAAATTAAAATAAATTTAAAATTTTGCTCATCATAATTAACGATTTTTTAATTATGTAATTCTCATCATTAAAATGAATTTTGACCCACTCGCTTCAATACTCAAAGAAAACAAACTTACAGGACCAAATTTTGTTGACTGGAAATATAATTTGGATATAGCTTTAACTACAAATGGTATTCCTTCAATACTAGAAAATGTGTCTGTTTTAAAAAAAATTTCTTCCTCGGGGCCGTAAGGCATGAAGAAGAAAAATATTCAGAAATAGGGAGACACATTTTCCAGGGTAGTTAGTGGGCCACGGACTAGTGTGAAAAAGCCGAAAGACAGATGTTTTCACTGCAACTAGACCCGACACTGAAAAAAGCTATGTCCAGTATTTCTCATAAGGCATAACAAACACGGTAATTTCTGTTCACTGGTTGTGAAAATATGTTTAGCGGTGTTATCTACCGGTACCTGGTGTGTAGATAGGGAGCCACTAATCATGTCTGCAATTCATTGTAAGGGTTCCAGGAAACCTGACAACTTAGTGATGGAGAGATTTACCTACAAATGGGCAATAATACAAATGTAACAGAGTTACAGTAGAAGATGTCACTTTCAGTTTTGGTAGAGATCGGGTTTTAATATTGAGATATTGTCTTTATGTACCTGCCATTAGAAGGAACTTTGTTTTTGATTCTGAATTGGCTAAAGACGGATATTTTATTTATTTTAATAACTCTGTGGTTATTAAAGATAATAAACAGGTTATCTGTTCTAGTACATTGGTGGATAATCTTTATATTATTACTCCAATCTCTCCAACACTACAAATGACTAAAACAAATAATACATCTATATTACCATATAAGAGAAAGTTTTCTTCTTTAATGAACTAAACGTTTCTTTAGCACTTACGCTTGGATCATATTAATCTAAAAAGGATAAACAAACTGGTAGCAGAAGGACTTTTGAGTCCATTGGAAGTAGAGGCACTTTCAGTATGTGAATCTTGCTTAGAGGGTAAGATGACCAAGAGGCACTTTTCGGCCAAAGGCTGTAGAGCTAAAGAACCGTTGGAACTGGTTCATTCTTATGTGTGTGGTCCTATGACAATCCAGGCTAGAGGTGGCTTTGAGTACTTCATCAGTTTCATTGATGACTACTCAAGGTATGGATACATTTACCTGATGTACCGTAAGTCTGAATGCTTTGAGAAATTCAAAGAATTTAAGGCAGAGGCAAAGAAGCGTCTGGATAAAAGTATCAAATCACTACGATCCGACCGTGGTGGAGAATACCACTTTGGAGAGTTTAAGAACTACTTATCATCAGAGGGAATTACATCCCAGTTAACTGCACCTGGCACTGCACAGCAGAATGGTGTAGCAGAAAGAAGGAATAGGACTCTTATGGAGATGGTAAGGTCAATGATGAGTTATCCAGGTTTACTAGATTCGTTTTGGAGACTCGTTTTAGAGACAGCAACTTACATTCTGAATGTGGTACCTTCTACTCTCATAGAATTGTGGACCGGGTGTAAGCCTAGTCTGAAACACATTCGAATTTGAGGGTGTCCAGCACATGTGCTAAAAGAGAACGCGGGTAAGTTGGAACCAAGGACAGAAGTCTATTTTTTTGTGGGGTATCCCAAGGAAACGAAAGGTGGTCTATTTTATAATCCTAATGATCATAAGGTCATTGTTAGCACCAATACCCGATTCTTGGAAGAGGATTATATATGGATCACAAGCCTAATAACAAAATTATTCTGGAAAAACTGAGAGAAAATACCAGTAGAACGGAAGAGGAACCACAAGTCACTGATATGCCATTACCTCGTCGTAATGGGAGGATTATTGGGACAGGTGCAAATCAAGAACAGGGTGCTGAAGTACAGGGTTCAGATTCTGCACAGCCTGTTACTGCTAGTACACAGACAGATCGTGCCTCGTCGTAGTGGGAGAGTTGTTCATCAACCTGACCGGTATATGTTCTTAGGGAAGTCTTTTGACAAGATCCCGACAGAACTAGATACCGAGCCCTGTAACTACAATGAAGCACTACAAGATAAAGATACAGATCTTTGGCAAAGGGCTATGAATTCTGAGATGGAATCTATGTATTCCAATTAGGTTTGGAAACTTGTAGAACCACCTTAAGCGATAAAACCCATTTGATGCAAGTAGATCTACAAGAAGAAATGAGGAACAGACGAGAAGGTTGAAACCTTCAAAACTAGGCTTGTTTCTAAAGGGTTCACTCAGAAAGAAGGGATCGAGTATGAGAAAACCTTTTCGCCGGTAGCCATACTTAAATCTATCCGAATTCTCTTATCCATTACCGCACATTTCAATTACGAAATCTGTCAGATGGACATTAAGACAGCTTTCCTTAACAAAAGTCTTGACGAGTGTATCTATATGATACAACTAGACGAATTCATTGTAAAGGGCCAGGAGCACATGTTATGCAAGCTTAAGAGATCCATTTATGGACTTAAGCAGGCATCGAGGTCTTGGAATACTCGATTTGATCAAATTATAAAGTCTTATGATTTTGATCAAAGTTTGGACGAGTCTTGTGTGTACAAGAAGCGTAACGGAAGCGTGGTGATCTTTCTAGTACTTTATGTAGACGATATCTTACTTATCGAAAACGATGTGGGGCTTTATCTTCGGTTAAAGTATAGTTATCTGGGCAGTTCGATATGAAGGACTTGGGAGAAGCCAGTCACATTTTTGGGATCAAGCTTGTGCGAGATCAAAAACAAAGGATGTTGGGCTTATCACAAGCAAAGTATATCGATGATATTCTTGCTCATTTTAGCATGTAGGACTCCAAGAAAGGGTTTATCCCTTTCAAGTATGGAATCACTCTATCTAAGGATCAGTGTTCTAGGACACTGGATGATATAGAGAAGTTAAAGGCGGTTTCTTATGCTTCGATAGTATGAAGCCTCATATATGCTATGCTTTGCACTAGACCCGACATCTGCTTTGCCATTGGCATGGTTAGCAGATATTAGTCTAATCCAGGGCAGGAGTGTTGGACTGAGGTAAAGAATATAATCAAGTACCTGAAAAGGACTAAGGATTATATGTTGGTTTAGCAAGCAGATAGTCTAGTACCTTTGGGGTACGCAGACTCAGATTTTTAGTCAGACATAGTGCTTGTATCAGGAGACAACCTTGCAGATCCTTTACAAAGAGCTTATCGGCTAAGACTTTTGATAGTTATGTAGAGGGCATGGGAGTCAGATGTATGGCAGCATAGTTTTGAGAATAAGTGGGAGATTGTTGGGGTTAGTATACTAAAAATTATATTTTTAGTATTTAATTTTATTTTTAATAAAATTAATTTTCTATTTTATGAGATCTTTATGAGCAATGTATGTGTATCATTTCTTCGATATGCATGGATGTCCAATATTCTGTATAGTATTTAATCTGGTGTGTAGAGTACCGCTTACACACAAAATATCAAATTTTAGATTCTTGTAAAATATATGTTTTATGTTCACAGTTTATATGGAAATAGACATACCATCGGTAAGACTGTGGCACAGAGTTTTAGTAGGCCTGTATTGGTTACGGGAAATAGATAATAGCATCGTCTATTATTCTGACTCTCTCTACCAGTACACTTTGTGTATTGAACGGGACATTTGGGGTAATTAATTTAGTACTGACTACTGACTTATATAAAATAATTCACACCCCAATGTTATTATGAATAGTGCTTATTCTCTTAATTCTGAAATAATTATTAATTTATATATATTTAATATTCGTTATTTTGATTCATTAGAGGGTGCGATCTTCTATAGGTCTATATCCCAGGTGAGTTGGATAGTGGTATTATTTATATAGCAAATATTAATTATTGACGGATTTCACGTCCCAAAAGAACGGGATTGACGATAGCCCCTTAAGCATGCTTATAAGTTTTGATTTGGCCAAACCCTGCAAGTGAATTTAATTATTCGGCGGTCAAATAAGTTAAGCAGAAGGGCTTAAGGAATATAAAAATACCGATTAACTTAAATTATCAGTAATTAAATTTGATTGGTGGGTATCGGGAATCTTAACGTGAGAAGAAATGGTAAGCATTTAATAACAGGAACTCAATGCAAGAAGGTCTTGAGATTATGGGTCAGAGTGCAATTATAGTTCTTTAGTGGTGTGAATTGTAATTCAGTATTTTATGAAAATTACAGAAATCGCTCATAGGTATCTGTGTTCCACTAGAAGTCTAACTCATAATTACTCCCCAGGTCCCTACTGTAACGCTATATATACGTGGGTAGGATGACCCAGTTTGAGATTGATAGAATTGATAGTTTAGATATCTCATATATTATTATGATATTATTTTTGTCTTTCAAGACTTAAATATATCAGGGTTCTGTCGGTACGAGTTCTCGGAGGATCGTAACCCACACTACGTTCGAGGATCGCGTAATAGAATACAGTAGAAGATCTGACTGGAGTTTTAACTTGGAATTAAGTCGTAGTTGAAGATTAGATCTGCAAGAGATATTCTTCTAAATTAACTTTGGTTGCACGAGTTTTATTTTGATCGTTTTTTGTCAAAAGTTTTATTTGGAGCCCACTTCGGTGTTTGCCCATCCAGTTAATTTTTTACCGATTAATCATTTTAAAAAATAATGATCTTGGTAGTACTGCCTCTAACACTGTACTGTTTTAATTTTTGATATATATGTTTGACGTGTTTTCTTCATTATATATTGCATTAATGAACGGTTTACGCTTACCCGGGTTTCATTTAGGCCTATTTGGTTTTGACCCTTAAATTCAGCTTTTCCCACCCAGCGTCGATCGCTCGAGTGGTGGGAGTCCGCTCGAGCGGGCTAGTGGCAGTGCATAGGTCAGTGAGGTGACCACTCGAGTGGTGGAGTGGCAGAGATGTATGTCGGCAAGTATATACACCCTAATTTGACCCCACCTAATCTTAGGTGAATTCGATGATGAAAACGGTTAGTGTGGTGTCTCAGTTCCATCCTCGGAAAGTGATCCAAGCTCGGTAATTGAACCCGACCATCAAAAACCATCAAAAACCTTCAAAACCAATGAAGTTTTACTAAACCATCGATAACTTGTTGCTCAAGTCATTGCCAAAAGTGGCGACCGCCATATTCATTGTGGCGACCGCTAATAGAACCTTGTGGAACCTTTTCCAACATAGCGGCCGCTAACTCCAAATGGCCTGACATGCCTTAGAACGTGGCAGTATCTCATTGGTTGAAGAACTCTATAAATTCCGTACCTCTTGTACGTTTTCGAGAACAGAATTTGATAGAGAGGTTTAGTGAGAGAAGCTCTGCCGAGCCACCGAGCAACCGAGCAATTTTGAGCCTTGACGCCGAAGTTCTGCCCAAATACTGAGATTCGAGCCTCTGATAGTCCCAAACCCTAGATTGGATCAACGCCCGAAGATCAAATTGCTCACCCACTGTAACACCCCGGTACAGACCCTAGTTATAATAACCTGGTTTATAACGACCATGTAGCAATCCAACCCAATCCCTAGCATTAGCGATAGTTAGCTGACAAAAATTTAGGTCGCAAGAAGGATGGTAACCCTAACTCGGCCCAAAAATCCTAATTTGATCCAAAAATCCTAGAGAGCTCAAATGCTCATAGGTAAAATTATAATACTCAGAGAAGACTCCTAACATCCTAAATTAAGTAAATAACATGAAGTATTATATTAAAAATTAAAAATTCTCATAATTATGGTAAAATGACTATTTTGCCTCTAATAAAGTAAAAAGTCTTAAAAATTTAAAATTTAACCCATGGACACCCTAAATCAGATATTTAAATACAATTAAGTAATAAAAGACAAAATAACAACAAAAATTACAAAAATGCCCTTAGTGGCCGGCCACATTGGAGTTTGTACCCAAAGAGTGACTTTTTTGCCTTTTTAAGCTCAAAAATGAGAAAAAATTGTATAAATTAAGCATTATTATGATCCAAGACTTTTTATACAAGTAATATACATACTAATATAATATTATAGGTTAACAAAAGCAAAAAAATTATTATTTAAAGTCCTACACAATAAATAAGTTAAAAAATCAATTATTGTCAAATTAGCTTAATTTGACTTAAAAACTTATACCAATTTAATCAATTGCTATAAAAATTATGTAAATTCATGGGAATACTAAATTAATCATAAACACACTAAAATAATAGGATTTAGTAAGTTAAGACACCAAAAAAATACATAAAATTAATATTTTAGGTGTTTTCTCACACAAAATGGTATTAAAATGCAACTTAAGCCCTAAAGTAATGCAGGACCAGATTTTGGTCTGCCCCAAACAGCCCTAGCAGACTTTTCCTCTGCAAAAATCCAAAAAATTAATTCTCAAAAAGAACCCACCTCCCATGCATCCAATAGAAATTAAGAAAATTTAATTTAAAACTTATACATAATAATTATGTCTCCATTACACTTTTTGCTATAAAAATACACCAAGAACACCCTATTCTCCTCCATATTTCATGCTCTATAGTGTGGGAGAGAAACCATAAATTTTCTAAGTGTTTCCAAGAGAAGATGAAGAGAAGAAGGAAGGAAGAAGAAAGAAGAAGCTAGGGGGACTAAGGAGAGTGCAACAAAGTCACGTCCCACCATTCTTCCACCGTTAGATCTTCAAAACATGTAAGCAACTATTTCAAACTCTCTGATATTCTCCCCTAAGATACCCCTCAATCCATCTCTATAACAAACCCTAACAAAATAAAACAAAGAATGAGTTAAAAAGGCGTCGTAAAAGTGATTTAGGGACTGTTTATGTACGAGTAAGTTTTGTATGTATTTGCATGTGTGTATGTTTGAGTTTTATGGCCTAAACATGTTCTGGACTTTTGGTTTATGTGAGTTTACAACATGCATGCAAAGAAAACATGTCAAAAATGTACATAACATAAGCTAAGCAAGCAAAACTCTAAGTAGCCTGATTTTCTAGACTTACTCACTTTCTGCCACCAACTTTAAACCATATTAACCAAATGTAGAAAAATGTCCTTAAAGTGATTTTTGTGTCCAAATCTAGATTGTTGAGTTATCTATCATACAAAATTAGTTTGAAGTGATTTCGTTGGGTAGAACTCCAGATATCTCATTTTTTGCAAAAAGTGTCAGATCTTGACCACTCTGAGTTACAGACCTAAAAACCCTAAGTTAAAGTGAGAATTGAGCTTCGATCAACACATAAAAGTTGTAGAAGACACAGTTATCCTTCTGGCCACCAAAAATGAGCAAAAATATGAAGTCTAGATGGGTCAAAACATTTTCCAAAGTCACTGTTAAGGTTCAGTGGCTGACAGACCTCTCTGTCATGCATTTTTGTGAGACTTAAAACCTAACTTTGTTGAAATCAAATACAAAAGTGGTAAACCTGAACTTTGTAGCTAACATATTAAGCTAGTTACTGAACAAAACTCAGCCCAAAATACCCTCGAATGATATCCCAAAGATTTTAAACCTTCTCTGTCAAAAACACACTTTGCATACCCTTTTTAGGCTGACTGAACCCTTTTTATAAATTGGCTAAATTCTCAAACGTTTACCAAATAACTCGCCCTAGCATAAAATAAGAAATTTGTAGAGGAAACCTTAAACTAAAACCCCACCAAACATTAGTGATGTGAACCCGCAAGGATTTGAATTCCCTTGAACTCACGAACAATTTGAACTAAACCCAAGAACGTCAAAATCAAGTCAAGAAACAAATTTTGACCCGTTGAACTCTTGTTTCAAGAACTAAGATTGTAGCTAGAACACCACAAGGAAGAAACCTTGATAAATCATTTAGTTCACTCAAGAACTATAAGAGAAACGTTCTCTCAAATAAAATTTTACTTTACTTTATTCATGTCAAAATAATACATGGAGCCTCCTTTATATAGGAGAAGATTGGAAGCATTTCTTTGTTTCTAAGCAATGTGGGATAACATGTGCTAAGAACATGTGCTACGATTGCACCAATCCTTGCTAGCCAAAACTAAACCAAACTAAATCCAATCATGAGCTGGCCGAAATTACTTAGGCCCAAACCCTTATTCTTTGTGTAATAATTAAAAGTAAAGCCCAACAAATTAAATAGCCCAACAAACCCATAAGCATGAATATTAAGATCCGAAACATTAGGTTGTGCTTCTCTCCGTAGCTTGTATCACATGAAGTGGAGCAAGTTGTTCTTCTTGTGATCCTATGTTAAACGGTGGATTCTTGTATAATAAATTGGCATGCTCGGTCTAGACTGATTGCACTAATCCTTGCATTGCGTCCTTGGTCTTCTTTTCTCTTGATATTGTGATTGGCCCTTTTGGGACTTGCAACGGTTCTCTGAGACTCTGTCCACCAACTCTAAGACCACCTTCATTCCCATCACTCCCCCTCTGCTCAAAAGGATTTGAGCCCGAATCGTCACCTATATCAAAAGGAGAAAGGTCAGAAACAATGAAAGTGGCAGAAACATTATACTCACTTGGAAGAACGATTTTATAAGCATTGTCATTGATCTTCTCCAGAACATGGAAAGGTCCATCGCCCCGAGGGTGCTATTTAGTTTTTCTTTGGGCTGGAATGCATTCCTTGCGCATATGCACACAAACCCAATCTCCTGGCTCGAAAATGACACGTCTTCATCATTTATTTTCGTAGGAAGCAATCTTCTCATTTTTCTGCTCAATTTGAATTCGTACCCTCTCATGAAGTGATTTCACCAAGTCAGCTTTTTTTTGTCCATCCAAGCTACTCTCGTCATCAACAGGTAAAGGCAACAAACCCAAAGGAGTAAGTGGATTAAACCCATAAATAATTTCAAAAGGAGAATAAGAAGTGGTAGTATGCATAGTCTAATTATACGCAAACTCTATGAATGGCAAACAATACTCCCAATTTTTCAGGTTCTTTTGAATGACAGTACGTAATAAAGTAGATAAAGTTCTATTCACTACCTCGGTTTGTCCATCCGTTTGGGGATGATAAGTAGTTGACAACAACAACTTAGTTCCCAACTTACCCTATAAGGCCTTCCAAAAATAGCTAAGGAACTTAGCATCTCGGTCAGACACAATACTCCTTGGAACACCGTGGAGTCCAACTATCTCTCGAAAGAATAAGTCCACAATGTGGGTTGCATCATCAGTTTTATGACAAGATATGAAATGTGCCATTTTAGAAAACCGATCAACAACCACAAAA
>JAOTRH010094028.1:0-16344 GCA_034768845.1 Heliamphora exappendiculata
GTATTTGAATTTATACAGTTACAGGATGTGCTGCTTGCATTAATAACCTCCCATCATTAAAATTAAGTAATGCTACATAAAATTGATAGTTTAAATTCACTTAAATTGTGATTCACGCAACAAACCATTGAATATAAACAACTCATTTTAAATTCGGGTAGAATACTGGATAAAAATTCCAGGTAAATGGCATTTTTGTTTTGCCATCTTCATCCACATGTCAATTCACTTCACGATCTCATTTAAAGACATTACTCCATACAACAATGAAACATTGGCTCATCATTACATGCAAGTGAAATGGATTTATATACACACAGCGAAAATACGAATTTTGTACCTTCAGTTATAATTGTTCAAGTACTGAAATGAACTGCACTTACAAAGTAAATTTTCTAACTTTATAGTCTTATCTTTATAAAAACTATTGATGAATCACATGCATTTTTTATAAAGCCTAAGTTAGGAATTCCTATTTATTTATAGGCAACGATACTCTTCCATCAAGGGATACCAATTGCACATATTCATAATAGGTACTTATTCGCATATAGACATGACTTTTCACCAATATTCTTTTAATATAATATATATATTCTTTATATATCACTTATTAAATAATACAAATAATTATAAATAATTATGTGGACCATATTTTAATTTTTTATAGTGAAGAAATTTTTATATTCTTCCACTTGAGCCACATAAAACTTTATAATTTAACGACTGACAATAACTGAATATGGTTATTATACTATCTGTGCCATTTATGGTGAAATACTCCCACTCGAATAAAGAATTCTACACATGAATCGTGGCGGTTATACTATTAGAAGTACTCCTTCCATGTATTACAATGTATAGTATTCTCTAAACGTGTACTTTATGAGTTACTTTAATTTTATAAATGTGCTACCAGTTAACCATTCAAATTCCACTTTATGTATCCCAATGGATAAATTTATACAAAATTTTATGCGCACGTTTTCTTTATTCTCTAAGAATTTTTCAAAGTGTATAAAATGAGCTATTAATCAAAAAAATTAAATACATAATGGCTAACAAGTTCCATAAGTATCACATGACCATTGTACTGTATTGTCAACAATCTTTTAGTCATGAAATTCATAATCATTAGCTCAAATACTTTATGCTCAAAAATACTTTCTGTTACTCAACATTATCTCCTATAATGAGGTACTCTATGTCGATAAGTTTCTTTCGGTATTTATCCTTATTATTCTTATGGTACAAAATTTTAGCCGAATTTTCATGAGGTTTTTTATTGGTCTCAGCCAAAAATCGACAATCTTAAAATTCATAATGCGTGTGTTATGATTTCATAACTACAAGTTTGAACAAGTAAATAATTTTTCACAATTAATAAACTTATAATTCTTGGTTCTTAATAAGTACCTCATTACTTTAATTGCAGCAATTAATTATTTTCTAACTGAGTCTACTCATTCGCAGTAGGTACTACTATATATGCATAACTACACATTAACAAAGGTTAATCCAAATATAGTTAATCTCAATAAATGCTTAAAATAGAACTTCAATCACACTAAGAACTATAAAAATAATTTTTGCTCACATTAACCTTCAGATGTATACATTGATCAATATAGGTAAATCCATTTGATATACTAACAACGCAAAATCTTTACACAATTTATGGGAGATTTTTAGCATCAATAAGAAATAATATTTTCTTTTTGACTAGTATAATCAAAAATATTTAATACTGACATACTAGAACTAAAACTAGCACTCAGTAATAATAGCTGCAATAACCAACAACATAAATCTTAATGCTATGAAAAATAAACTTTTGTCTAAATTAACCAATGTTAATTCAGTAGTAAATTCTAACCTTCCTGTAAGTAAATGTTGATCATTCATGAATTTACTAAAATACTTTATTAATAAGACTAATAAATAATAAGAACTGAAAATAAAATTTCTCATACCTGTGAGTCTAGAAAAATTCTATTATCAATGCTTAAAATTATTATCTTATTCCAATTAAACCACAAAAATAAAAACTGCCCTGTATGGCTAAAATTATTATTTTTATGAATTAATTGCTAGTATGATGTCACTATTATTCATGAATTTTTGTGAAAATTTCTTATGCGTGATTATCATTATGCCTTAAGATGTTGTATTTATTCTTAAATCATTTTGATATTCACTACTTGAAAATTGGCATCAAATTTCTACGGATATAATGTGTTTGAATATCAAATAAAAAGAACACATATACGTGATTTTTAGCCACAATTGTTCTGTCCACATTATTCCAATCAAAAGACGAATTAACGAAAGAATAAATATTGTTCAAAACTCATAATACACGAGTCTAATTATAGATGATCATGTAACTAAAGCAAATCAATCTCTAAAACATTGATTTAAAAAATAAACATAATATCTGAATAAAAAAATTTTAAATATGCAAACAAATTACCGTTCTCATAATCAATGTTCACGTATAAAAGACACATACAAATGACAAAATATGTTCACATAAAATGTCAACAAATTTAGATCATGAAATCTATTTGTGATAAATTCCCAAAATTATGGTCTTTATTTAATTTTCTAGCAATAAATAAAAGTATAGAAAATTATAGTTAAATTTTTTACATTTTAGACAAATCTTAAAAACGATAGAAAATTGAATTTCGAGTCTACCAAATCAAACCAAAATCAAAACGGAGTTCATATGAGCATTAATGAACCAAATAAACAATATGATTATTTGATGATAACCAAACGCGGTCTTAGAATTTCCCCACATAAGTGAACAGGCACTAGGCTTAATTACTATTCATCTTCGTCAACCAGATTCAACGCCATTTTAAAAAAAGTAAAATGGTTAATTTTCTCTCATTCAATTTGCATTCAAACGAAGCAAATAAAATAACCTGAACATTGTCACAACCAAACGCGGCCCCAGAAAGACCCAAATTAACAAGCAACGATTCACAAACAGACACACTGTTCATCTTCTCCCCTTTTCGGTTCGTCACTCTTCATCCTCTTCCGTCTTTTTTGTTTTTTTTTCCTCCAAATTCGTGAGGGTTTCCCACCAAACTTTCCAGATTATTTCACAACTTCCAGTGGTTGACCATTACGAAGCAAATCTTAGCCAAATTCAACTTGACCATTTGCATACAAATAAACAAGCGTGTTTTGACAGAGATAAGAATTCATGTACCAAAAAAGATTATACAGATGAAAGATCAATGACTTGATAATTTAAAAGTGAGACGGCGCGTACAGAAATGTTATGAATTCTGAGACAAATGTATATGTACCGAGTGAACAGATGCAGTACACCAAATGCTCTAATCATCTCTAATTTCGTATATAAAATTCTAAATATCCATATGAAAATAAATATTCACACAATAACAATTCGATTGGAAAGTTCATGAACAAGAATTAGTTTCTGTAACACGTTAATCAAATAGCATCCATGAAAAAAACAGAACGTGCTCGTTCCAAAGCAATGGATTCCAATATAGTGCGAAAACAGTCCAAAACAGTGACAATATTTGCTTTGACACCCCAATGTAAAATTCAGCAATATCATTGATAAAAAAATAAAATAAAATTGTGTCGCACATCAATGAACAACATAGCATGGAGGAGGCTCGGATACCAATATAAGTGAAATGAATTTATATACATGCTACGAAAATATGAATTTTATACTTTTATATATAATTGTTCAAGTGCTGAAATGGACTGCACTTACAGAGTAAATCTTTTAATCTTATAGCCTTATCTTAATGAAAATTGTTAATGAATCACATATATTTTTTTATAAAAGCTAGGTTAGGAACCCCTCTTTATTTATAGGCAACGATACTCTTCCATCAAGGGGTACCAATTACACCTATTCATAATAGGTACTTATTCTCATATAGACATGACTTTTCACCAAGAGTATTACTAGTCTTATCGAAAATTTCTACCAAAAATATTAACCAAAATTGCGTGTTTAGCTTACGCAACTTCTGATACATGATCCATTGCACCAAGAGCCCTATCAGCGCCATCGTTCTGAACCTCGTTGAGCTCGTCGGCCGCGACCACCCGCTGTTCATCAACCACCAGTTCCACAAGCAGCAATCGGCGACAGTGACGAGGACTAAGCGAATCATCAGCGCGTTTGAGCAGTACGAGCAGCGGAGCGAAGGGACGATCCAAGCACTAGTTATGTTCTCAGTGTTAACCTCTCTCTCTCTTTCTCTCAACCAGATAATAGGAAAGGTAAGCGCAAAAATTGAGAATATTCGCCGATGGTGGTGGTGGGAGGTGGCAGTTGCCAAGGAAGGGAGGAAAAAAGAAAGAAGACAACGCACTAGTGAGAACATTCTCAAAGTTGTTGACACTGAAAATGTTCTTAGAATTGTCATCTCCGACGGCGGCGATGACGCCGAAAGGCGAGCAGCTAGCTTGGTGGATGGTGTCGGGCTCGCCGATCGAGAAGATGGAGGAGACGGCGGAGCCGCGGGCAGAGGAGAGGAACTGGATAAGGAGGAAGAGAGCGGTGGGGAGGAAAAGGAGGCCCACGGGGCTTAGCAGCTCGGAGACAGAGTCGAGTATGGCTTCGCCCTGGTTGTCGATCATGGTCGGCACCACCATCAGGAGCACCACCCCACCACCAGGGCGGCGTACGGAGGAGCTCAGCGTTCTTCGATCATTTTGGGGGATTTTGTAGGTAGGTGAAAGCGAACGATGATCTGTGCGTGCTTTCTCTTTCAGGAAACGAGGAGATGGAGATAAAAATGGCGATATTTGATGGAGATGGTTGCTTGGGACGCGCTTGTTTGGAAAGTAACCATTTCACACCCACCCATGGAGAAAAGAAAAAAAAACAGCGCACCAATAAGAACATTTTTTGAGTTGTTAATACTGAGAATGTTCTTAATATTTTTCACATTAAGAATGTTCTCAGTATTTTTTTATTTCAGATGCAATTAATTTATTATTTTGATATTTTTAATATATTTTTATGAGTAAAACTATTTATTATGTAATATTTATTTAGTAAATTATTTTTTTTATAAAAAATTAAATTAATTAGACATTAATAGTTTTGTGAATAAATCATATTTGTTGAAATATAAATGAATGGTAATATAATTTTACAAAAAATAATGATAAACAAAAACAATCAAATCATGTTAATTAAAAATATTCAATTGACTTAATTTTTTATGTTATTAATAAAATAAATAAATATTACAAAATAAACGATTTTATTATAAAAATATATTTTAAAAAATACAATATATAAAATCTTTTTATCCTTAATCAAAGCATATAAATATTTATCCTAAAATTCGGTAAAATACTTCGGTAAAAATTTTGGAGAGGAATAGCTTTTCCCTTTCACCAATATTCTTTTAATATAATATATATATTCTTTATATATCACTTATTAAATAATACAAATAATTATAAATAATTATGTAGATCATATTTTGATTTTTCTAGTGAAGAAATTATTACATTACAGACAGAATTACATGCTACTGCGAAGAGTACGAGTCTTCGTCTGAGCGTTCGACCTTAATCTTCACCAATTTACATAATAAATGAAGACTATTTACAGAAGCAAATCTCGTGTTTGCGTCGTTTTATCTACGCGTCTTTGGCGTGAATTTCGACCCGATGCCAAGAAGTGTTTAATATCCCTCTTAGGTTCCAAATGACTGCTGCATTTTCAGGTTGAACGTTTGCGGCCGCGTCAACCTGCCCATAGTTAAAGGTAAGATAGACCATGCATCAACAAACTATCAACAAACTACGGAGAATATCATAAAACACAGAAATAATTAGTTTCACATCGGTCTATTCGTACTTCTTAGGAAGCATGGATGCGCTAATATAGGTATCATAGCCGTTCGGACATAGGTGCGTCTTGGACATGCCGGGACATGTATTCGAACACGCCAAGTGGCATGTTTTAATATTTTACTATTTTTTTTATGTAAAACATGATATTAGACACGCATGACTGCATGTCCAATAATGGACACGACATCAGACACGTACGATAGTAGAACACACCAAAGGACACGATTGGGGCTCTAGTGAAATTTCAAAAAGAATTTTTGGGGTCTAATAATAATTATTTGAAACATGTTGACTAAAATTTAATAAGAAAAACAAAATAAAATCCAAATATACCGATCATTGTTGAAACATAAATATACCGATCGTTGTTCAATCTCTAAACATGAGGTAATCTATAAATAAAAAAGATATTTGTTTCCATATTCCCACCTGTAAGTGTCATGATTTTTTTTTATTTTTAAAATTGCTATGTTCCGTGTCCATGTCTGAATCGGTGTTTCATTTTCATAGGCCTATTCTGAAAGTATTTTAATATCTCCAGACAATTCACAACATCATCCAGGCTACTAGGGCATTTTGGAACCAGAATCAGGTTAGGTTGCAAGGTTTGGCTTTGACAGAGTATCAGACATGACCAATTGAAGCCATATGGGTTATATGTGGGGAAAGTCTAAAAACTACTTACTGCTTTGGCAACTATCTCTGTATTCTGGTGGACACCACCTTCAGCCTTAAAAAACACCCATGCCCATTTGTCACACACTATATCATCATCTGCTGCGTATGGAATTCCACTCTTTTGGTATCTGGATGCTTCCACCCAAGTCTTGCCGCCGTCAAATGATACATCCACTCTTTCAATGCCACGCCCACCTCCGGATGCTGCATACCCGTGAACTGTTATCTGCACGATGATGAAGAGGAAGACGAGGATCATTATCAGTATTCAAATATTGGGAGCTGAGTCAGCTACAAGAATAGTCCACAAAGCTAGGAGGGTATTTGTTGAAAATTGTTTTTCAGCTTTTAGCTTATATAGCTGAGGAAAAAGTTCAAAAAATCTAAACAGGCGTGTTTATAGCTTTTTACTCGTGACTTCTGATTCGAAATCAATAAATACAAATTTGACTGCTTAAAGCTAGAAATTTACAACTGTAAGTAACATTTGTAATTTCTGCTAAAGTCATAAGTTTATAATTTTAACTACATCAAGCACTCTCTATATCGTATTGTGGACTGACAATTGGGTGGTCGATGTAGGATTTTCCAATCATACTATTAGCGCTTAAGGGAAATCGTGTTCGAAACATTTCAGACCTTTCCATGTTTCACCGTGTCGAGATCCTCCAATGAACAAATCACACTCTGCAACATTAGTAAAAGATGTCATGAAATCAAGCAAGGAATTAATTAGTTAGTGATCTGAATCTATTAGGTATGATCCTTCCACAACATGAATTCATTTCCACTATACAAGGCAGTGAACAAACCTGGACTGGAAAGTCCATCTGTGGCTTTCGAGTGGACCAGTCTATGTTTTCCCAGTTAACTGAGGGAGGAAACATCTTGTAGTCCCTTTGCATGAAAAAGCCCTGTTTACACATTAGAGCAGGAAAGAATTTACAGCCGAAAGGAGCTGGAAAGAACTCTTAAAATTTGCGTTTGGGTACCAACCTGGCATTCTTCTGCAATTATATTGATTGAATCTAGCCATTTAACAGAACGGGCACCTATAACACCAGGGACAACCACCCGAAGTGGATATCCATGATCCCTGTTCAGAGGCTTCGGTGTGGTAAAACGAGTCAGATTTCAAAAAGAACAAACAATACAATTTTCTAAACTCTGGACTAAAGAAGTAGACGTCAAAATGGTTCTGTAAGAAAGGTAACAAACCAACACAAATCCAGAGGCATAACTTGTTTGCAAAAACAAAAAGGATAATTCTATAGAATCAAAGTTTCCAGATGCACGATATATAGAGAGCCATCAGATTTAAGGAACTTAGAGATAGTACATTTCATATCTGCTGTGAGTTTGCTACAATTATCCCCACTACTGGAGATAATGATTCTTGACTAGGAGTAATGAACCATTGGCCCTTTCTTCAAGCTGTTCGTGGCTCTTAGCTTGATAAATACATTAATCATGTGTTTGATGCCTAGGAATTTGAATTGGAAACCATTGCAGTTCAAAATTTCAGCCAAGTGACCCTCCAATTCCAAATCCAAGGCTAGAATCGTATGCTACCAAGTACATCACAACATCAATGTTTCTTATTCAACTTCTCAGTATGCACAGATATTGAACTGGTTGAATTCATCTGCCACGGGATCTGTCTAACCCCCCCCCCAAAAAAAAACAATGGCATCTACTCACAATGGGATGCAGATAATCGAGTAAGAACAAGTACATGATTTTTTTTCTCAACAACTAGAGGCAATAGAAACAGTTGAAGGCCTTCAGTGAACTGGGAGCACAACAAGCAGTTCAACTGTGGACAGCCAACATACCTCCCCGTTCATCTCATATGCAAGTAAAACATCAGCTACAGAGTTTGTTGCGTGAATCAATGAGATTGATGCCTTATATGGACCTCCATTCTCCTCCTAATAAGAGCATCAAAAGGGGGAGTTTTTTAAAAATTGTGTGGAATTAACCAGCACACAACATAACTTGTATGATAAGATTAAACGGATAAAAAATGTTCACCTTACACATATCAACGCTTACAAATTCTACGTGCTTTCCACCAGAAGGTGTCGTTTTTGTCAATTTAGGTACTCCCACAAGTTCAAGAACATCAGCCAGTTTAGCTCCACCCCAAATGGCTTAAGCAGACGTGAAGAAAATAAATTAATTGCATTATGAAAGACGAGTTGGAAGAAACTATCTATGGAGCAGTGAAAGTGTATAAAAGAGAAGGCAGTGAGAATACATAGGACATGGGAGGGTGGGGGGAGAAAAGCAAACCATTTCCAATGGCTGACACATCCCAGCCAACACCTTTCACTGCTTTAATTTTGCTCATCGCAGTCCTCCTATTCCCTGCACACTGCATTACTTAAAATGAGTAAGAACCAACAAATCATTCAAATTGAGTGTAAACTGTGTAATGTTCCTTGCAACAACACTTCATTCAATGATTCTAAACTAGCTTTTTCCAGCGAAACCAATGACAAAATTATGTGTGCCGGAACTTACTTGTAAGGTGGCCGTCACATTGTATTTTGGTAACTTCCTGTAATATAAACCAGTTACAAAATTGCCATTTTTGAAAAATAAGAACAACATGGAGATTCATGACATGAGGTATCAGGATCAGTGGGTCACCACACTTACAATACAAAAAACATGGATGATGGATATTTCTGAAAGGAAGTGCAGAATTAAATTAATATTAATATGGCCACTTGATGCTTTGATATTCCCAACGACAAAATAAGGCCCCATTTGGGTTAAGCCTTCTCGTTTTAAAATTTTTTTTTTTTGCTTATTCTTGTCTTTTTTATACTTCTATTTCATCTTTTAACTAAATTTTATCTTTTCGGATCATCTCAATGAAAGAATAGGAAAATAAATTTTTTTTATCGAAAGATAAAAAAAATCACTAAAGACGCAAAAAAGCAACATAAAATTTGGTTTATTAACTTAATTTGTTTGTGTTTTTGTCTTTTTTTATATCATATTTTGGTCCCAAAAAAATACTTTAATGGCAATTTAAATAAATGATGAAAAAAGCTCATTAAAAATAAAAATAAATAAAATAAAATAAGTAAATGAATCATTATTCATACAAGACCTAAGTAAATGGAATGCAGTTCACAGTGAACCTCGAACCCGACCATCAGACTTAGAGAAGGAGGTAAATTATAACGTACTCTTAGGAGTACCATGTAAGCAATACCACGTAATACTTTCAACAAATAAAAAATTTCGATAGACACCGAGTTACCTTTGTCTTCCACTTACCCATTAAATATGCACCAATATTGTTCCATCCAGATTCCAAAGTATTTTTCACTACATCATTAACTAAAGGCACCATATAAACAATACCTTATAGTTTTCCAAGACTACCAAGTAATTACTCACGAAAAAGGGCCTTATCCACCGAGCTAACTGTTAGTCTGAGAAAAAATAAATAAAACTCACGTTTATGCCAGTAGTAAACACTTACTTGATATCGGTCAATGAGAGCGCCATGGGCTTTCCCACCAAACCACCTATAGATACTCTGTAGCTGCTTCTTCCAAACATGTCATTGATAGTTATTCAGATGCTATAAATTATATTAAAAACTAATATTTATAATACAATAAGGTTGACCACTTTTAAGTAATTAAATGCAATATAAAATTTGGACTTGGGATGAGCTCGGGTTTGGGCTCTGCGCGGACTCCATGGGGAAAGCTCGGTCCCAGTCTTAGGGCACTCGGGCCGGGCTTGCTTTGGACTTGGGCTGAATTTGTACATTGTTGGGCTCGGGCCGGGTGGACAACCCTCGGCCGGGGGCCAAAATTACACCCCTATTCTCATCCGTTATTCACATTATACATTCTATAGTCAGTAAAAGAGAATCAAAGCACCTTCTTGGTTCGCCGATCACAACAGATTGTAGTGCTACATTTGCCTTAGTCTAGTTCTTCTACCGTTTCTAATCCAAAATTCTTTATATTTTATTTTCAGTTCATACAGTTTCGTTTTTATTTCCTCAACTTATACAGAATCTGTTTTTACTTTTGCAATTCCCTCTTATTAAAATAATATTATGTTGTCTATTTAACTTTTGTAAAACCTTTACAACATTTTATTAACAGAAGGTGCTCTTAGTTACCTTTCAATGCCATCGACGATTACTGGGACCGGCCCATGGTTTCGCTTGTAGAAGAACTCCACAGGGGTTACATAAGAGCAAATCAAGTTCTTACGAGGAGGCTCCGCATTGAACGGCGCCTATATATATAAACAAGACCAAAGAAAGAAGAGCGAGGTCTTCAATTGCCATCGAAATAAAGAACAGTGCACATCTCAAATAGTGAAATAAAAAAGAAGACTTTGAATTTGATGTCCATGTTTGCTTAGTGTTTTTTTTCATTTCATATATACATATTTTAAGTTTGAAGGAATTAGAAGAAGAAGATGGAGATGCGAAGGAAACACCTGCCTTGGAATTGATTAGGAGGCTTGGATGCCGAGGCGGTTCTTGCGAATAATCGGACGGGCCTCTTAGCCCTGGCATTCTCACTTCCCTTCCCTTCCCTTCCCTTCCCTGCAGGAATTGGGGGGAGAGAGAGAGAGAGGTTTTCCTGCAAGAATTGTACAGAGAAAGAGCGACGTTTTTTTTTTTTTCAAACCAAAAAACAAAAATGTGAGGCTTACCACACCTGGTGGTGTTAAATTTGGAAGATAAAATATTTATTAGATAACAAAAAATTTAAAAAGTGAATTTCAATTTTGTACGTTAAACTGTTAATTTCGTAGTATATGTATCTGTGCTTTGATTGTTCAGTTAGTATTATATTAATTTTTTAAAAATTATTATTTTTAGATTTTATAAAAAATTTAGTTTTATAATTTTTATTTTAAGAGATTTAATTTTATCAAATTTAAATCTATTATATTGTGTCTAATGTATTTTTATTTAAAAGTTAATCTTTCCTATTTTGGATACGCAAAAAAATCTAAATAATACATGTATTAAGTCGTCATAACTATTGGAGTGAAATGTGATATATTTTCATTTAATTAAAATTTCAATTTTATAAACTAATAAATGTATCACTTATCACATGTGATTAAAATTATAAAAAAAATTTATTATGATACTAAAACTCTATTATGAGTTAATAATATAATTTATGCTAAAATTACTCTAATTTTTATACTAATTCCAATAAAATTAGAACTCATTCATTACAAATATAATTGCCTTTTGTTTTTGTGTCAGCAATTATTAAAATTTGACACTATTTTAAAGCAAGATAACAAAATTATTAAATAATACTAAATTTGGTAATGGTATCAAAGCATATGGCAGCATCTACACCAATATTAGCTAAATTAGCTAACTAAATTACTAGCTATATTATTTTAGCTAGTAGCATTTGATTCAATATTAGCTATTTTAGTTATCCTCTTTAAATAATATTATTTTTTATTTTTTTATTATTAGTTTTTATTTATTATTATTATTATTTTATTTTCAAAACTATTATATTTTCTCCAATTATAAACAGCATAAGTTTTTCTTCTAAAAAACTAACTGTGGCTTTTTTATTCACAATTTTAAGTATTTAAAAAAATAATTATTGATTGAATAGTAAAAATAATATAAAAATTTAATTTGTTGAGTGAATAATAACTCAACAAATTTGTTGAGCCATTATAGCTAAAACTAAAATAGCTAACCTTTCAGCTAGTTTGTTGGAGTTTTATTTTATGTGTTTAGCTAGCTAAAATAATTAAAAAATTAATTTAACTACATCGGTGAAGATGCTCTATGAGAAGCTGGTCTTGCGATCAATGTACAAGGCTCGAGCTCGCTCATTTTAAAGATTTAAATTTCATTTTTTTTAAATATTAACCATTTTTTGAGATTTTGTTACTAAACAATAGAATTAATTTTAAAATTTAGTTAAGGCGTAAGTAAATGAACTTGAACATCTTGATATATCAAAAGAAAGAAAAGAAGCCTTTGAACATTTTTAACCATTTACAAAATATATCGTCATATTTAAATTTGAAAAAAATAGAATAAAATGAGTTCCAACTATTTTACCAAATTGATAAAATTAAGAAATTTTTTATTTTTCATCAAATTAAAGAAGAGAGAAATTTTACCAAATTTAATGAAACAAGATTTAGGATACAAATTTGGTATTTTTTTCAAAAAAAAATGATGAAATGTTTAGAAGACGATTAATTGGAGTATTCAATCTTTCATAAAAAATAATTAAAATAAATTTTGAAAGTAAGTTTGATTTTTTTTATAAAAAATGGTGAGAATTTTGATTGTAGTTATTGAAGTGTAAAATATCATAGGAAGAAGCGTTTGACTAAAATTTTTATTCAAAAAAATAATAATAATAATAATAATAATAATAATAAACTGAACGGCTGAGGATGATGGCCTTACATGTGGTTAGTGGTGGAGTGTCAATTGAAGGAGATCCACAACCTTACATGCTTTGGTTAGGTGGGTGACATTGACATTGACATGAAGGTGGATTCCGAATCGGCTGATGCTGTGTTTGGTACCTGGAATTTCACAACTTGAATAGAGAATTGATTCCTATCCTATTTAATATTTTGAATCAAAATGGTCCCCTGAGTTTTATGGTGCCAAACGCATTCTGAACGTAAAATGTGAAATGAGATGTAAGATGTGTATGTGTAAAGTGAGATATAAATTGGCCATTGGGCGAACGTTACTTATTAATTTATTAATTTATTTGAGTTTAAACAATATAAAATTTTATTTATTGATTTTATTTATTTTTTATTTTTTATATTTTATATTTTTTTATTTTGATTAATTTTTTTTACTTTTTTAGCTAGTCTTAATAAGAAAATTTTAAAAAATATAATAATTTAATTAAATAATAAAAAAATTCATTAAAAATAAAAAATTTATAAAATTTAATAAATCAATAAACTAATAAACCAAGCCCAATTGATAATGTCAAGACCACTATATGTAGGGATGGCAAGTTTTTACCTTCTGTCTTAATTTTGCATGTTTTTGTCTTATTTTTAATGAGTTTTTTTATTATTAATAATAAACGGAGTGTGAATGGTATTTACTTTTCTCGACTCGTCTTTGATAACATAAAATATTTAAATATGAACATGCATATAAAATATATATGTATATTATAAATATAATAAGTTTAAAAATATTAAAACAATTTATTTATCTCTAGTTTTTTTTATTTTGTATTTTTAATTAGTTCTATTGATTCGTCAATTAATATTATTTATTTATTATATTATATGTAACTCTTATTAATAGTACTTTTTTAAAGTTTAAAAATTATTCTCGAAATATTTTCGGTTCCCACCTAATTTTTTGCTACTTTTTTGATATTTTTTTTTTATTCTCGGCCTAATTAAATAGATGACGGATATTTATTATATTATATATAACTTTTATTAATAGTACCCTTTTAAAGTTTAAAAACTATTTTCAAAATATTTTTATTTTCACCCAATTTTTTGCTACTTTTTTAATATTTTTTTTTATTTTCGCCCATATCAAATAAGGAATAAAAATAAAAGAACTAATCCCTCTTCCACCACGCGCCATTGCCATCCCTATCTAGAGCCATGGGCTTACTAACCTTTAAAACCAAGTTCATGATTGGAATGTTTAAAAGTTTTACTTTTTAAATGATTTACATTTAAAAAAATAGACAAAAAATTGAATTGTTTAATATAATTTATTTAGGATACAAAAAGAAATTTATTAAAATATAGTGTTTGAAATATTGACATAATTTTATTATTTTTTAATATAGTTAATTTTTTAATAAAAGATATTGTGATCATTTTTTTCAAAAGAAGTTATCGCGTTTAAAATGTTTATAATCTTTTTTTTAAGAAAAAAAGTTAATAAGTTTTTTAGATATACCAAAGACATTAACTTAAAAGTTGATTTTGACCAAACAAGGGCAAAATACGATGATTATTAAAATAAAATTATTTTGTTTTTAATAAAAAAAAATGAGCACTCCTATGGAGTTTGAAAATTCAAGCTCCAAGTGAAGTGGCTGTGGCTTGTATTTTTGCGATGAAGGCTTTGTCCTTACAAGATAGAATAATTAGGCCTAATTAACCCAATTTGAAACTAACCTTCGACAGGCTTCACTTTGGAAAATGCTTTTTGAATCAGCAAAGCTAGACAGTGGGAAAAGTATTAAAAAGTCAAAAATTCACTAGATTATAAATTTAGTGACTTTTAACGCGCAAAAAAAAACTAAATAAGCTGAATGTAAAATTTTAAAATTGTCCTTAAATTTAAATGAGATTTTGTCAAATAAAAAAATTAAAATATTAAAAAATTAAAGAGTTAAAAAGCCAAAAAATCAAACGATAAAATTAAATATTGTTACTAAAAAAGTCAAAAAATCAATAGAATAAAAACTACAGGTTAAAAAATGAGATTTTTTTATTTTTTAAACTTTAGACAAAATGCTAAAATACCCAAAAAAAAAAACAACTTTAAGCCAATTTGCCAAACAAGCACTTAAAGTGCGACTCACAATTTATTAAATTTTAATTTGACACTATACATTTCTTTCTAGGTAAAATTCAGAGTATATTCCCAAGGTGGATAGATTTTTTATTGTTTGGGATGATTATTTATTTTTTTAATAAATTTTTTTATTATTTAGTTAAATTATTATAATTTTTGACTTTTTTTTATCTAAACGAGTCAGAAAAATAATTTTTTTTTATCAAAATGTAAAAAAAAAATACAAAAAGGACAAAATAAGCTAATAAACTAAATTTTATGTTATTTATTTTCGTTTTTAATAAATATTTTGTATTTTTTGATCAATATTTTTTACTTTTGAATTTATTTCATCGAAACGATTCAAAAAAATAAAAAATAATAGTCAAAAAAAAATCAAAACAAACAAAAAAAACAAATTCAAAAGTAAAATATTTTAATTAGAAAATTGTAAAAAAAAAAATTATACTTATTTTTCATAAAATTTAAATTTATCATAAATTTTTTTTTATAATCTCTAAATTACATTGTACCCTCATGTTAAATTTATCTGACAAACGCGATTAACAACAAAAGAATTTTTACCATTTTACTTTTCTTTTCCATTTATAATTTTATTTGGGCTAATCACTGCGCTCTCTCTGCCGTCTCTCTCTTTCTCTGCTCTATGCCATCTCTCCCTCTGCTATCTGCCTCTCTCTCTCTCTCTCTCTCTCTCTCTCTCACTCTCTCCCCCGCGAGGTGACTTGGATTAAGATTAATGAACAAAAAAAATTGAATATCTCTTAAGATACGAAGAACATCTACAACACAATCACAGTATATATGAACTGCAATCTGAAAATCAAGGAGGATACAAGATGGTTTAGAGTTGGAGCTCTCTGTTGAGTGTTTGGAACTGGAGCGCTCTCTCTCTCTCTCTATATATATATATATATATTCACCTAAATGTAATACCGCTATCAATTACTGTTTTTAATATTTATTATTTTTTTAACACTCACTGCTCACGGCTCCGATCATCAGTACACCGTTTTGACAAAATTAAATTAAAAAATTATTATTTAATAAATTTTATTAAAAATTATTTTTTTAATTTATTTTTAACTTGTCAAAAATACAATAAGACCAGTTGAGTGTATACATTTCACTGATTAGATCAACTAATTTTTTTTTTTTGATTAATTTTAAAGATAAATTATTTAATTTCTAGAGAAAAAAAAGAAAGA
>JAOTRH010094039.1:0-16344 GCA_034768845.1 Heliamphora exappendiculata
ATATATATTATTTGTTTTGAGTATGTTAGGATGTGTTTGATTAGCAAATAGTGATGAAAAATGTATGAAAGAGATTTTTAAAAAAATCTTGGAATTTGTTTATCAAGAAAGTTTAAAAAATTAATAGCAAGTAAGTTTTCTTGTACAAATTTAAATTTTAACTTTTAGTTTCCTACAAAATATAAATCAAGAATTTGTTTTTATGTGAATTTAGGGTTTAGTTATCTTAACTTTTCAATTTTTCCACTATATAAATTAAACTAAATTAACCTTTTGCTTTTTAGGATTGGCTATATTAATTATTTTATGACATTTTACTAAATTAAACTAAACTAAGTTTTTATTTTCTAAAATTGGCTATATTAATTATTTTTAATAAATTTATATATTTTTTTAATACCATATCTAATATCATTTTAAATCTACTATTTTTTTAGTGTTTTTAATTAGTTACGATCATATCACCATTTTTTCTACGAATATGTTAATTATTGTTTTAATTTTTAATAAACAATTTTGATACTAGGGCCGTCTGGCTATCCTAGCTTCTGGCTTTTTTATTAAAAATACAAAAAAATTATTTTAAAAAAAATTAAAAAATTAAAAAATCAAACAATAAAGTCAAAACACTATTTTTAAAATATTCTATTCAATTCTTCATTACTTTTAAAATACAATAATATTTTTTAAAATATAATAATATTTCTCATTTATAACTTATTTATTACTACTATCAATTTCATATAATTATTAATAACAAATATATAAAAGGATAAATTATTCAATTTAAACAAAAAATTAAAAAAATTAATTTTTTCTTAAATAACTAATTTCAAAAGTATTAATTTAAAAATTAAATTAACAAACAACTTATTTTAAATTTAATTTAATTTTTTAATTAATAAATACAAAAAAAATAATTTTTAATCTAATTGCCAATGGACCCGAATTAGTAATTTCCATTCACTGTGTTTTTTTATATATATTTTTTAGTTTGATTCAGTCACCGAAGCCGGATGCGAAATGGTACTTTCGAATTCATTGAAGATAGCAACCAAAGAGTGAAGGAGTTGTTAATGATAGAAATTTATTTATTTTTGTTGTGACAAGTTGAATAAAAGTTTCGATTTTTACGTGACTAGAGATTGGGACAGCGAAGGACTGAACAAAATATATAAATAAGTAGTGGGTCAAAAAATGGGCACTTCAATCTTTTCTTTTCTTTTTTTTATTTATATTTTTTTGATTGATGGGCACTTCAATCTTGACCCATATTTATTGACCCAACTTGTATATATTCTATTACTAAATCTGTGTTTGGATTAAATTCTTTTTTAGTAATTTTTAAAGTTTTTGGTTTTTTTTTGTGTTAAATTATAAATTTTTAGTGTTAAATTATGATTTTTTTGTGAGAAAAAAAAGTAAAAAAAACTTCTTTTTTTTTTGTAAAAATCCAAACAAAGTAACTTTTTTAATAAAAAAAATAAAAAAATTTGACTTAAAAGTCAGGCTAAACACAAACTAAAAAGTAATATTACATTTAGTTTTCGTTTATTTTGATTAAAAATATTTTTATTAAGAAGATAATTTTAACGAATAAAAAATATTTGTATGAATATAATTGAAAATATTTTTTATATGTTTAGTTGTAACTTTAAAAATAATAGTACAAATAAATGCTATAGTGTTAATATTAGTGACAGTGTTAGCAATAGAAATAATAGTGATTATGGGAGTAGTGACTCTCGACCCTCGATTCATGATTCTGCACTCTCAAACCTTGAACCTTGGACCTTAAACTCTCAAAACCTTAGAATCGCAGACTCTCGAACTCCCAAAGCCCAACCTATACCATAGACCTCGAACCTTGGCTCTAAACCCCGAACCCCAAATCTTGTTTTCACTTGTTCTTGAAAAAATATAAAATTTAACATACAAAATCATCTTGTCCATTAACAAGTGAGAGAGCCACACAAACTTGAGAAATTGTTAGGTATTTTTAAAATATCATAATATTAATTAAACAGTGTGTTTAGTGAATGAAAGAAATTGATACATATTAATTGAATTATTCTTTTATCTTTCACTTTCCAAGATAAGAAAATAATATTTTTGTCCAAAATATTTTTTATTACGTTATTAAATAAAAATATTAAGTAAACAATACCATATAATACGTGCATATTATTTAGGGAGCTCAAGTGTGAAGTCCTATTTTGGTAGGCTATTTAAGAATAACTTTCATTTAAAAACTTGTATTTCATTAAATCATTTTGTGATATGTTTTATCAAATGTGCTATTCTTTTAACTATCCCGTTCGCGCTCGTCGCCCCTTACCACCACTCAGATCTCATCCCAACGCAGATGTCGTCTCGTTGCCGCCGCCACTCAAATCTCGTCCTGTTAGCCCAAGAGCTTTTTAATTTAATTTTGATGATTTTCGTAATTTATTTTCTAAGAATAAATGAATTTAAATAGATAATATTTAATATTTTCAAAATGAAAGTATTAACACATTTTGAACAATCAAAGTTGACACCTTAACCAAAAAAAAATTACTTTTATCTCAAAAAGTTCAAACACTTAAAAATTATTTTTGTGTTGATCTTAATTGAAAATTAAGTCAAACACCTTTTAAGACAAAGTATACTTGAAACTTATCAAGTGTGTCAACACCCATTGATCAAATGGTTTGACACCCTAACTGTTTATCAAGTTGAGCTTCAGGTACCAAAAAGTTAGTATCGACACAAACTAGTTTTGTGTCAACACAAAAGTACCGAAGTGCTCAGGACTCATTTTGAGTCGACACAAATTAATTTTGTGTCGACACAAAAGTGATTCTCACTTTTGATTTCTGAAAGTTTAGGTCGACACAAATGAAAATTGTGTCAACACAAAACAACCGAGACCTCCTGTAGATTTTTGGTGTCGACCCCACGAAAAATCATGTCGACCCAAAAGTCCCGAGCCTGCCTGCAGAATTTTTTTGTTGAATCCCAAGAAGATTTATGTCGAAACAAAACAACCGAAGCTGACTGCAGAATTTTGGTGTTGACCCCAAAGCACATTTGTGTCGACACAAAAGTACAGAGACTTCATGCAGAGATTTAGTGTCGACACCAGAGACAAGTTGAGTCGACACAAAGTTGTTCCTCCGGATGCTGAAGTTTCAAACGAGTCAACACCAGATTCAATTGTGTCGACCCCAGAACGTTGGAAGGTAAAGTGCAGAATTTGAGTCGACCTCTCAGAAAATTCGTGTCGACCCAACCACTTGAAGAACCTGCCCTAGACACTTTGTGTCGACACCAAAGCTATTTGTGTCGACCCTAAATACGGAAATTTAAAATTCGACAGATCTCAACGGTTGGATTTTTGGCATTTATTGCCCCACCTACCTCCAACGGTCAAGACCTTACCATAACTTATATAAGGAGTTACTTCTCAGCATTTAAGAAGGTTGGAGACTTTCATTTACTGTTCTATTGATCAAACCAATCTCAGAAATCATCAAGTTCACATTTATTGCTGCAACTCCTGTTCTTGTTCATCATTTCTCTTTACCCTTTCATTTATTGTAAATCAATCTGTAAAGAGAGTGAGAGTTTTTCATTTATTACATCTCATTTATTGTAATCAAAGGTGAAACACCCTTTAACCTTTGAGTGAATGAGAGAAACTCATCAAAGAAGAGTTCAAAAGATATTAGAAGAAAATATGGACTTGTTTTTATAGGATCTTTTTGAAGCTGTACAGACTTGTGAATGTGCCCGTAAATATTCAAATAGCTCAAGGAGAATCTTGAAGCTTGTAAATGCTTGAAATACGCCCAGAAGTATTCTAGATAGTGGAAATATTTAAGGGAGATCTTGAGAAGTGGACGTAGGCTAGGATAAAACCGAACCACTATAAATCGATGGTGTCTGATTCTATTTCTCTATCCTTCATCTTTTAATATTTGCATTGATTATATATTTGCATATCTTGCTTTATTGCAATATTAAAAAATTTCTGAAAATGTTTTAAATTGCTATTTTTTTAAAGACCCAATTCACCCCCCTCTTAGGTTGCCTAGATCTAACAATTGGTATCAGAGTTTGGGCTCTTACTTTTGACTTAACAGTCAAAGAGTTTAATATAGCAACCACTAGTATTTGACCTGTCCAATCTGAAGATCAATCGACCAGCAGACCCCCTTTGTTCAATGGAACAAACTATAACTATTGAAAGGCTAGAATGAGAATTTACATTCAAGCCGTAAACTATGACATTTGGCAGGTTATCATAAATAGACCCAAAAGACCCACTAAAACCGTTGAAGGGGCTGCTGTCCCTAAACCAGAGGCCGAATGGACTGAGACTAACATAAGGGAGATACAAAAAAATGTTAAAACCATGAATTTACTATATTGCTCACTTGACCCAAATAAGTTCAATAGGATCTCTAAATGTGACACCGCTAAAGAAATTTGAGATAGACTCGAAATTATCCATGAGAGTACCAATCAAGTGAAAGAGTCAAAAATCAGTCTGTTTGTGCATAACTATGAACTATTTAAAATGAAGCATGATTAAATAATTTTTGATATGTTTACTCGCTTCACTGATATTATTAACAGACTGAAACCTCTTTGCAAGATTTACACTAATGCAGAAATGGTTAGAAAAAATCTGAAATGTATGCCAAAGAGTTGGAAAGCTAAGGTATAGCCATTCAAGAAGCCAAGAACCTCAACAGACTAAGTTTGGAAGAACTTCTTGGTTCTCTCATGATCCATGAGATGAACATAAATATGGATGATAAGGAAGACAACAAAAGGAAGAAAGGCATTGCCTTCAAGTCCTCAACTCCTGAACAAAATATATAATCATCGTAGTTCTCACATTACAAAATCAGATTCAGTTTGATAATCGCAGTCTTACATTACAAAATGCACAATGAGAATAAAAACTTAAACTCACATTACAAAATGTATAAATGAGAACTTAAACTCACATTATAAACTGAATTTGGTTTTCCCATCATCTTGCCGCACAATCTCGTTCCAATGCCGATGTCGCCTCGCCTCATCGTCGCCTTGTCATCGCCACCCAGATCTAGTTTTCCATCACCGTGCCGCTCAAATCTCATCCCAGCACCGCTGTCGTCTTGCCACCCAGATCTAATTTTTCATCACCGTGTTGCTCAAATCTCGTCCTAGCGCTACTGTTGCTTCGCCGTCGTCGCCTCGTCGCCACCTCGCCACTCAAATTTCATCCCACCATGATTTTTGATTTTTAAAGGGAGAGAGAAATATAGAAAGTACATAGAAAGAGAAAAGTGTTGGAGAAGGGAACATTTGGTTTCTTAAAAGAACAATTGAGAGAACAACATATAAGGGCATTATTGTCTAGTATTTTTATGATATTTAAAAATATGAATTCTAGGAATATTTTGTTAGTGATTAGAAGTTATTCTAAAATAAATTTTTAATATAGTAGTTATAATTGATTATTTCAATTATTTATAATAAGATGTAAATGTCTTGCATTGTACTATAGTCCAACTTATTTATCTTGAATCATCACGTGACACGAGCAAGTGTTGGACCAATAAGGCCCCGCAAAAGATGATGAACGAGCCAAAAGATGAATCAAACCGGGGCCATTCATCTCGCGGCCATTCATCTCGTGAACACACATATCGACTATTTAAAAAACTGGGTTTTTATACAAAAGTCAATTTTAAAATTACGCTGTTTAATTTTTAAAAAAAATTTAATAATTTTATTTATTTTTTTATAATTTTTTTTTTCATATTTCAAATGCACTATTTTTTTTAGTAAAATAATTATAATATTCTCAATTAAAAACTCCATTTTACTCTTAACAATAAAAAATATGTCAATATCTTAAATATTATAATTTACAAGCAAAAAATAAAAGTATATTATATATTTTAACAAAAAAAATTTATCATAAAAAATTATTTCAAACACTCTAATTTTTTTTCTCTTTTTTATAGAATTGACAATAATACTTAATTTTTACTCGTATAAAACTTTTCTTATTGAAACTACTATTTTTATTTTTCTTTATTTCTTACATAAATAAAAAAATTTCTAATTTATTTTTATGGTATTTAAAATAATTTATTTTTATAATTTAACTCATTTTTGTTATGTAATGTATCAAGAAAATTATACGTATAACAAGCCAAGTTAATAGAATATTGATAATATGCCGTCAGAATACATTTATTGTAATAAAAATAGGCAATAAGTAAGATTTCTAAAACAAAATATATATAATTTTTTAGAATTAACGTGATTCAATCATTGAGTTGCCAATATCTAAATAATATAATTTTTTGTATAGATATTGTTTTTGATAATTTTAAAATATGAATCGTTTGAAAGGTCAAGAGGAAACCACGTTAAATACTGTTAAATAGAAATGGAAAGGCCATCAATTTTTTTTTTTTAAAATGGAAAATATCTCAAGCCTTTTCGTTCGGCTATTATTACCTCCATGGCCCACCCTAGAAGTTTCTAATGGGCAAACGTGGGCGGTTCTCTAAAATTTTAAAAATATTATAATCATAATAGTATTAATTTAAAATAATTTATTATTACATAAATTTTTTATTTAAAAAAATTTAAAAATTAAAAATTAATATATAACCTTATGAATTTATTAAAAATTAATATCTACCCCAATCACAAGCATTTTTTTTTGTTGACGATCAACACCGTTAAGCTTGTTGATAGCTGGAATTTTATATTTACCTTCTTTTTAAATTTAATGGGAGTGGTAACATCTAAACCAACCCAAATTAAAAATGAAACACCTTCACTTTTGTCATTTATTTAATAACTAAAAAGAAAAATAATAATTCAATTAGTATGTTTAAAATATTTTTATTTATATATTAAAAATATTATGGAAATAATAATATTTCCATAATATTGAAAATATATAATGATTGTTTTCCATAATTGGGCTACCTACCAATGGTTAGTATTATGAGCTCTTCATTCTGGCAATAACCAATCAA
Organism: Heliamphora exappendiculata; assembly: GCA_034768845.1. Taxonomy (NCBI): domain Eukaryota; kingdom Viridiplantae; phylum Streptophyta; class Magnoliopsida; order Ericales; family Sarraceniaceae; genus Heliamphora; species Heliamphora exappendiculata. The sequence goes on from JAOTRH010094039.1 coordinate 7,041, forward strand.
ATTTTGGGAAGAAATATTAGGCACAAAATTAATCCCCAAAATATATAAAGACAAAACCCCTACAAAACTCAATGACTAAATACAGAAACGAGTGATGGATGGAACTCAAACTTCAATTAAGTTTGGTTGCTTGAATTAATAATTCAACCATAACTGCCTGTCCTAAATCCCTTCATAACTCCATTAAATTAAATTTGTTAGGGAAAATTAATGACAAGTCTTAAATGCCAAGCAATAACCCACTTGAAAATCAACATACACTAGTACTTTTTAGGGGGAAAATTATTAGTTATTTTTTTTTTGAATATTATGTAACTAATGCTATGTGATATATTTAATAAATAAATTATTATAATTTACACAATATGAGTTATTATTTATCTCTTAATCACATGATAAAGTAAGTCATCATGTTTAAAACTTATCACTACCATATTATGTAAGAATACCGAATAATTACTCATTTTTTGATCATGTATATTTGACGCGTAATTTTTTGATAATTTTGAAACACCGTTTAAAATTTTATATGCGGTACTCTTATTTAATTATACAACAAAAAATATTCTGAGACCCAAATTCTCAATTAACTTAAAAGTTGGTTTTTTATTAGAAAATATAATGAGGATTTGAATTGAATATTCTAAGAATTAATATATGTATATTTTTTTACTTTTTTATATTTTGTCAAATGGGCTATGTTGATTTTTTTTGTGTTTTACCAAGAAATCAAAAAGCAAGAATTTGCCAATCAGGGCCTCTAGTGGGATAATGGTAAATAACACTTTTTTTGTTAAGCTAGTAAAATAAATAATAGTAACGGAGTAAGGTGGGAATGAGCTCTCCGTTATCATCCTTTATTTGTTCGAGGTGGGATTGATAAAAAATATTTGAAAAAATGACAGAGAACGAGGTAGTGATAGAAATATTTCAAAATTAATTTTTAAAGTTTAAAAGACTAATATTAGTAAAAATAATAATTAATATAATTAATAAAAAATAGTAGTTGATCATTTAATAAAACTAAAAATATAAAATGTAAAAAGTAGAGAAAAAAGATTAGAGATAAATATAATATTTTAATATTATAAAATTATTATATTTATAAAATAAATATTTTATACATATATTTATATTTTAAAAATATTTATTTTAACTAATTGGGACCAAACTAGAAAAAACAAACACTTACTCACCTCCTTGGTCATTGGGGGTGAAAATGTGCAAGTGCGAAAATAAATGTATCGTAAAATTACATATATACATTCTACTATTACTGAGTCCGGATTTGGGATTAAAAAAATGATAAATTACACATAGGTTCACAAAAATATTAATTATTTTTTTTATAATTCTTAAAATATCACTAATCTTCATCTCTTCTAGTTTAATTTTTATATCAAATTAGTCTAATCGTTAAATTTTCGTTATTACTTAACGAAAAAATTATTTTCCAATGTATATTTTTTTATTAAAAAATAATATATTATTTTTTATATAATAATAAAAACAGTTTTTGATAAAAAATAGTTTTAATATATTATTTTCTAATAAAAAAATATACATTGAAAAATTATTTTTTTGTTAAGTAGTAATAAAAATTTGACGGTTGGATTAATTTGATGCAAAAACTAAATCAGAGCGAAGGTTAGTGATATTTTAGAAACTACATGAAATGTAATTGATGTTTCCGTGAATCTCGAGGGACGTCAGTGTATTTTATCCTAAAAAATAAGGGTTTTGTTTATTATTATTATTTGTTTATAGATTTCTTATCCTTTGATTTTTTTTAATTTTTTTAGATTATCTCAACGAGAGAAATTGAAAATAAATTTTTTTTATTAATAATTAAAAAAATACTAAAATGAATTAAAAAAAAACTTATCAGCTTATTTTTGTTTTGTTTTGGTTTTTTTTTTTAAACTTTTTCATACTTTGACCAAAAATATACTTTTCTCCTTGATGAATCGAAAAGATATAAAGAAAATTAATAAAATAATAAAAAAGTATTTTATTAAATACAAAAATAAATAAACAACTATCCAACACAGAAAATTATTTGTATAATTCCATGTAGGTGTGAAGGCTATGATGCTTTTATTTTTTGTCAAAACTTATACTTCCCATTACACATGGAATTATCATTTTTCAAACAATCTTGGATTTGAATTGGAAGATCAAATGCCGTGATGAATTGGTCGATATGAATGGACTTTGGGGATGATTCGATCGAGAAAGAGATCGTTCTTGACATTGACATTCACGATCTTTATAAAGTTTATATATTTTTTTATAAAAAATAATTAGTTTTTAATTTAGAGTGTTGGATATTTTAGAATTTTACTTTTTTTTAAATACAAAAATTACAAGCATTGTAAACACTAATTTTTTTTAATGAGATTATTTTAGTATTTTCAATTGAAAAGTCAACAATTTTCTCACTAACAAAATAAATTTTTTTATCAAGATTCAAGCATTACAACTTAAAAATAAAAACTAAAAATATATATAATTTAAAATTTTTTTTTCTTTCATTTTTTTAAAAAAATATAACTTTTTTTAAATCAAGCGTTTTAAATATCCTAAATAAGGACTAAATATATAAGGCCTGAGGAAAGAATTTAGTTGAGTGAGGACAAAATTTACTTAGTTTTTCGTCCGAAATTTTTTTAAAAGTTTAACTTTTTAAAAAATGAAAAAAAAATATATTAATTGAGAATGGGATTTTTTGGAATTTTAACTTTTAGGATAATTTTTTTGTTTTTTATTTGTATTAAAATATTTATATGCTCTTATTAATTTGTACTCTTACGTCGCAGTAATTGGGATATTTTTTAGGTAAATTACATTCCCACCCTTCAAGTTTAATGAAAATACAAGTACTTTTTTGAGGCATCAGAAATGACACAAACATCACTTTTATTTTATTTTTATATTTTAGGTTCTTTCTTCTGTCAGTTGGCTCTCAAAACGTGTAATAGAACTTAATGATATTATCAATTATTTCATAATTATTTTTTATTTTACATCTTACTTATATTATTAATTTTTAATATTATTCTTATTAAATAATAAAAAATAACAATAATTATTTTTTTTAAATATATATTATTGTCCAGCTCATCTTCTTCTCTGTAGTTTGCACAATTTTCCATTGATGCACAGATTAAAAGATCCATATCAAACCAGTGGAGCTTGCACAACTTTTTCGTTCCTCTCTCTCTCTCTCTCTCTCTCTCTCTCTCTCTCTCTCTCTCCAACACCCAAAGCCACCATTACCATTGAAAGCTAAAACCACAGTTGTCATTACAATCCAAAATAAAAACCATCACCACCACTAGCACCACCCAAATCGATCACTCCACCTCTGAATTAAACCATCACCACCACTATCCCTGAAATCGCTTTCATTGTCGCATACCACCGTATTCAACCCATCTCGCCACCAAAATCCCACCCTCCATAGTCGAAATCCACTGCTACCACCACCATCCAACCAATTGACCACTGAAATCCCACCGCCCCTCCTCCCAACTCATCTACCCCATCATGCCAACCATCACACAGCCCGACATCGCCACCACCAGCAGCACCTTATTAAATCGATCGCTCCACCTCCGAATTAAACCTTCACCGCCACTACCCCAAAAATCGCCCCAATCTTGGCACCTAAATCTCACCCCCACTGTCAAAATCCACTACTACTACCGCCGCCGCCGCCGCCACCACCATCTAACCAACCGACAAACAAAACCCCACCACATATTGTGCAAAAAAATTCAAAATAATCACAAACAAACCAAAAATAAATAAATATTACATGATTTGACAACTTGTATACATCCACGGACAGCTAAATTTAATAAATAAAAAAACAATTACAAATCATTCAACTCTCATAAATTTTTCTCTCAAACAACTTGTACACCAATAATATGAGGATTATAAGAGAGAAAAAGAGATATAATCTAATCAAATTTGTGCTAGTTGAGTTTAAAACTAATTAAACAACTACAAATTCACATTCTTCATAACTCTTAAAAAAATCAAATTTAGTAACCATGATAAATTAGAAGTCTATACCAGCTTAAATTGAATTTGAGCCAAAATTTCTAACAATCTCTGCCTTGCCGAGAATTCATATCCCAAACAAATTAACATACTAAAACTGCCACCAAATGCACTAAAAGTATTCAAATTTTTTAGTCAAACAAATCAACAGATAAATTTTGCATCCAAATGTGTTTTGTGGCGCCAAATTCACATTGAGTGACAAAAACTTCAAATCAGACATATTAGCATATTAGTGCTGCCACCTGATGCGTCCTAAAACGCCGTATATCCGTAGGTGTTCAGTACTTTGATAAATTGATTAAATTCAAACAATGTTGGGACTTGACCTTAGTCTTTTGAGACTTCTTATAAATTGTGTTAGTACCACCTTTAAAAGTATGCCAATGCAAAAAATATAAATTATCACGGATAGTACCTTTAAAATTTTATGAGCCCCCAATATAACTTTGAGAACTCCACCATTCATATTGATTTTGATTACTTTCGAGTCTAGAACTCCAAGTGAGATAAGATTCTTCTTCAAATCTAGTACTACCGAACTTGTGAAATAACCTTGATAGTTCCATCATACTGCCCCAAATGGATACTTCTTATCCCACATATCTTACAGGCATTATCGTTGCCCATAAACACTGCTCCACTATCTATCTCTGTGAAGTTAAAAAATCAATCCCGATTGGGACACATGTGAAAGGAACCTTCAGAATCTAAAATTCATTCATCATAATGGTAGACAAATGGTGAACTCGTCAAGACAACATCATAATCTTCATCCTCACTGACTATATTGGCGGTGGAAGCTGTGTTTTTCTTTTGTTTGTTCAGTTTTGGGCGACAATTCTTCTTTCGATGCCTCGAATTGTGGCAATATGCACATTCATCTTTGGCGATTCTTCTCGATCCAGATAAATCACCACCTGATTTTGACCAAGAACTTCTCTTCTTTTCAGATTATTTTGAATCATATCTTACTAACAAGGTTTCATTAGATGTATCATAGTTGACCTACTTGTCCTTTCGACGGTACTCGTTGTTTATCAAAACACTGGATACATCACTAAAACGGATATTTTTCTTCCCCTACAAAAGTATGGTAATCAGATGTTCATATGAATCGGATAAGAAATTCAACAACAACAAAGTCTTATTTTCATCATGGATCTCAACATCCAAGTTCTACAAATCAGTAAGAATTTTATTATAATTATTCAAATGTTCAGACATAGAAATACTTTCTTGAAGAATTTTGTTCTTAAAATAGAGACGGCTCTCTATACTTTTCGATAAGTATTTCTCCTCTAATTTCTTCTAAAGATCTTTTACATTCGATTCTTTCAAATCTTTAGCAAGATATAAGCGGATTGTGCCACAAGCTTATCGATTTAACTTGTCTCATTCTTTGTCTGACATATCGTCGGATTTATCTTACAGAGTGAAATCTAACTCATATTGAATCAAAACATTTATCATCTCGCATTGCTACATAGCAAAGTTGTTGATTCCATCGAATTTTTTAATTTCAAATTTTGCATTGGACACCATTGTTCCCTGCAGATAATTACTCGAACTCTATAACTTCTTTCCTTCAGTAGATTCGGCCATTAGAATACTTAAATTTTACCAGAAATAATATTCGACACTTGAATAAGATTAAAAATAATTTATTTATTTTTTAAAATATGACAAAATCGAATTTAAAAACTGAACTGATTAAATCTAATGTTACCGTTAAATCTAAAATGGCCAAAAATAGTAAAAACCTCTTCAACCCAAAAAAAACTCCAAAGTCATAACTAAACAAATTGAGCAAAATAGTATTAAATTCACATAATACCAAAATCAGGTTCAGGGAAGCACAAGCGCGCACAGAGAGGTGCAATGGTCGCGCGGTTCCCAGAGTGCACAGTAATGAAATCTGTGAACCGACACTTCTTCAATAATATAGTAAAGCCCTGTTTGGCATACTGAAAATATTGCAGAGACTTAATTAGCATGTGTGGTAGCATCTAAACTCAGTTTTTGACGTATAATATACCATTGGAATCGTCTGAACGAGACGTAACTTCTAGTTTATTCAAAAGTAGTTTTTTGACTACTTCGAATTCTGAACAGAGAGCAAAAAACAGCTTTAACCTGGCTCTAATATCACTTGTTGTACAAAAAAATTTAGAATAATCACAAACAAACTAAAAAGGAACAAATTTTACGTCGTTTGGTAATTTATCTACGTCCACGAATAACAGAATTCCATATATGGAGAAACGATTACAATTTACTCAACTCTTATAAATTTTCTTCTTAAAAAATTTGTACACCAATAATCTGAGGTTATATTCATATTTATATTATATATATATATATATATATATATATAATCTAATCAAATTTGTGCTAGTTGAGTTTAAAATCAATTAAATAATTATAAATTCATATTTTTTTAAACTTTTAAAAAAATTAAATTTAGTAACTAAAAATTTATATCAACTTAAATTAAATTTAAACCAAAATTTTTACCACTACACCACCGCCCAACTCATCCACCCCATCATGCTAAACATTATACCACCCGTCGCCGCCATCACTAACTACACTCAAATCAATTGGTCACCTCTGAATTAAACTATCACCGCCACAACCAATATAATCGCGTCCATTGTTGAAAACCACTGTATTCAAACCATCTCGCCACCGATTACCCCTTCTCTCTATCAGATGGTGTGTTTGGGATTTTAAGGTTCGAAAAGTAAGGACATTTTGGTCTTTTTAATTTTTTCATTTTTAGTTAATAGTTTTTTTATATTATAGGGGCAAAATTATAAAATCTTATTTTGATTAACACTGTTCACCCGACAAATTTAACAAGAGATAACAGTGTCACTTCAGATATCTTGAAAAAAATTCTTATGTTCTCAATCAATCTAAAAGGAGGTAAATGTAATTTACACATATATTATATTTTTAAAATTTTTTTGAATTGAGGGTAATATTGTCATTTGATATGGTAAAAGATTTTATTGTTTGGGGGATAGAATAAGATGTTTTTGTCGTCTTAAAAGAATTGAAAACAATATATAATATTTTTATTGCAAAATTAGCGTGGCTTAAAAGTTAATTTTTTTTAAACAAAAAAACGTCAAGAGAAAAAATAATCCAAACCAGCCCTTAAAAATATACACATCACTTTCCCATATTGATAATTAAAAGAAATAAACAAATTGAAATACTAAGAAAAAAAAAAGTTAAAGTGTTTAAAATATTAAAAAAATTATTTTTTATATAAAAAAAGTGAAAATTAAACATATTAGACTATTTGAGAAAACAAATTACTTTTTCTTATTTTATGATTTAAAAAAATAAAATTATTTGAGATAACAACAAGTTTTAAAGTGAAATTTAAGCAGAGTTCTTTTAACCCTACCATATTTTGAACAACCCAAATTGGACAGCCTTTAAATGGGGTTTTAAAAGAAGTAGCATTTTAAGATAGTTCAAACAGGACCTTAGCAAGGGTTAAAAGGTGCACTTTGCTTTTATGCTCAAAAATAGTAATTATTATTATTATTATTATTTAACCATAAAACTTGTTTGGATTAAAAATATATTCTTTGGTAAATTAATTTTATAACCGTGTATGTATTTTAATACATTAACACCAAAAAAAGTCAATAATTAAATATAAAATTTTAAAAACAACTTAGTAAAATAGATAACTAATTACTAGAACTTATCCCTAATAAAGTTAAAATAGGACTCAACACAAATTAACACGAAAAATATTGAGACTCATATATTTTCAAACCCTCTTTATTTTTTTAATTTTTCAAATTAAAAGCATTTCAGTTATTTTTGATCAAACTAATCCCACCAACCTCAGCGTGCACCCCTTCCACAAACATACTATGACGGGAAGAGAAATTGTTTATTTTCAAACTTGAAACCTCTGAATTTACGTCACTCTTTGGTTCAAACCCTCTTTATGCCCGGTCAAAAACCCATATCCCCTCTTTATATAACCCAAACTGGAACAGAGAATGGGCCGAAAATACTATATTTGGGCATGGGCCAATGTTAGAAACAAATTTACTTGTGCCGCCGGAACCCAGATTGAAAAATCGGGTCACGGCCGAACAGTACGGTCATATAAATTGTATAGCCCATAAATGTATTGGAACAATGCGTCAGAAACACTAAGGGTCTGTTTGGCTTTTTTTTTTTACTTTTTAACTAAAAATGCAAAATAGCTAATATAGCCTTTTTAGAAAAAATATTAAAAAATTTAAAAATCCATATCAAATTAAAGTACTAATTCTTAAAATATTTTATTTAAACTCTTACTACTTTTTTAAATACAATAACACTTCACATTCATAACTTATTTACTCATACTACCAACTATATCGAGAAACTCCTTTTAAGACTGATTTGATTTGTACTAAATGATATATCACAATCAAGCACATAAATAAATAAATACAACCACACGGACTACACGATTTTTACGTAAAAAACTCCAACTCTAATAAAAATCACTGAACTAATCCAAATACTGTAGGTAAATCAAGTACTATGGATAAATTTTAATTACAAGATATCTTATAAAATTACCGTTAAATTTATAACTTATGGATATAAACCTACTTTTGCTGAATCCATATACATAAAATCGTACTTAATTGCTGACGGAATCCACCTCAAACTTTCTGTCTTCAAAATTCACTTAGATTCCACCACGAACTGATGAAAAAAAATGAGAAAGTGATGCTTGATGATTTTTTTGAATTAAACTCTTGAATCTAACTTATTATCAAGCGATAGTCGACCAAAATTTCAAAAAATCTTGTTCTTGAGAGCTCACAACTACTTAGACAGAGAGAATACCTTAAAAACCTACGGCTGCACAAACTCTAGCAACAATTTTAAGTAATCTTATGAAATAGACCAATCGATTAGTCTAACCACTAGTCAATCGGTGATCGATCTATATCAAGCAGTGTATCAAGCGGTCTTTAACTGGTTATAGTATCTTAATCAATCTGTCTATCAATTCATTTGACAAATCTTACTATATAAATATCCAAATTTCAAGTAACTCCAAAACGTACATTCATCCATAATTTAAAGTATTCAACAAAAAAAAGAACAAAAATTTCCATGAAATGAAATATCATAAAAAAGTTAATAAATGTTTTTCAAACGGATTGCCACGTAAAATTTAAATCCTAACATATAT
>JAOTRH010094050.1:0-16343 GCA_034768845.1 Heliamphora exappendiculata
GTTCAAGTTTCTTGAAGGTATATTTAATCATAAAATATCATATTATCTTATTGTTTTTCATGAAAATCGCACAACGTTGTTTTTTACGATCACGACGTCGTTCTTCGAACTTTTTTCGCTGCGCAACTCTAACAGAATGTTCTCTCTTCACTCTCATTTTCCTTATTTGCATGCATTTAAGAAATCATATTAAAGAACCAATGATGATTAGTAGAGGCCAACCTTACGATTGGGCGAACAGGGTGCCTAACACCTTCTCCGATTTGTACCTTAGCCCCCGAACTCTCTTTCTTCAGTTAACGTTTTAAAGATCAGTAGCCAATTTTATTTTTCTTAGTTTTTTTCAAAAATTAAGTGGCAACTCTATTTTCAACAAAAAGGGTATTCAAAATTTGGTTTTCAATGTCTTAAAAGATTTTTCAAAATATTTTTTGAACTCCTTATTTTATAACATTTTTTCAAAATGACCCCTAAATCCCAAAGCCACGGTATTTTCTGGCGACTTCGCTGGGGACCAGTTTATAAAATAAAATAAGAGGGCTAGACTTGAAAACATCATTGGTTCTTAATGAAATTTCTCATTTGTATTTTCGCATGCATATGTATGGTTCTTCTAACCCCCCTGCATGGTCGACCGATGCCCTGAACGTTAATCTGTCTCGAAGATTGTTGGAAAAACGGGCAACCCTTGCTGACTGTACGCTATTATAGGGGCAGTAAAAGAGTTCGAGCGTACTATTTGACCATGTCCTACACCACTCTAGGCATGGGAGGTATATACCCGGCTCTATTCAGAAAGTACTCTGTTCAATTGACCAAAACCGGCCTTTTGCATATAATGAACTTAGAACTTTCCATTTGGTGCTACTAATCCTGGTAGGATTATGTGTTTTTCTTCATTGTATGTTTTGTTTGTGTATTGTTAGGATTGTTTTGTTTAGGCCTAAGCTAGTTCCTTTTCCGGGTTTGGCCCGGGTTTTCTGTTATCCTTTGATTAGGTTAGCCTTTCCTTCGGGTTCTTACCCGAATTTTTTTTTTCACCACATTTAGTTTTCACACCATAGTCTTCTTTTCGGGGTCATGTCCGTGTTTTGTTCTAAAGTCTCTAGGGTAGTTTCTCTCTCCTTTGGGTTTTTCCCGGGTCATTGATTTTCTCCGCTTTTGTTTAGGTTTGCTTCTTTTGAACCCTTACCATACCCATGAGAGCTAGTCTTGTTATCCTGGTGGGGTGCTGCCCATTTTTCTCTAGAAACTTAGATTGAACCGGTCTTTTGAGGGTTAGAACTGCTTCCCCCACTGGAGTGCTATCTGTTTAGATAAACCCTCCCTCTAGAAGTTGGTTAAATCTTCTCCTTAGTCGTCATCCCGGGTTATCCTGTTGTTATGCTGCCAGCATGAGCCCGGCAGGGGCATTGTTTCAGTCTTTGTGTTTATCTACTCATGATTTGCCATCTTTGAAATCTGAGATATCTACCATCTATTGTCAAAATGCTTGCCTGGGAAGTATCTGATATTGGTTATTCTGCAATCCAGGAATCCAGGTTTTTTAGAGAGTTTACCATTGAGCCGAGAAGAGTATAATTAATACGTGTTTGGGAAAGATCAAAAACAGGTAGACTTCACAAAATATCTGAACAGCCAGAACAGTCAACTGAAATAGCAAAAAATGAGGTGAACCTGACGGCTCTGATGAGAGCCATGACTGAGATACAAAGAGCTGTGGAGCAGCAGACCAAGGCCTAAAACCAATGTCAGGCACAAATTCGGGCGATTCATGCCTGTATGCTTGGCGCAAATGCACAGTCGGATGAGACGAACGAGAATGGAGAGGACTTTTCGAATGACAATTAGGTCCCCGATGGACCGCAAGTTGTTCCACCACCACCGCGGGTCCCTCATCAGGTGGTAGTCGAGGAAGAAAATACTGCACAGTCTAGAGAATCTGCATTGATTGAGAAGATCGATCGGATGGAAAAGATCCTCAGAAAAGCCAAGGGAGTTGAGGAATATAAGCTCAATGTAGGGGGACTCTGCCTGTTCCCAGACACTAAACTCCCGAAAAAGTTTAAAATATTGGATATAGAGAAGTTTGATGGAACTGGAGATCCCCGAATTCACCTTCGAATGTATGTTGGTACCCTGGCGCCAATGGGGATTGATGATCATCTTAAGGCCCAATTGTTCCATCGGTCGCTTTTTGGGGCTGTGCAAAGATGGTTTCTTTCTTTGGAAGTGGCCAAAACAAGGACTTGGGAGGACATAGCCACGGCTTTTGTTAGTCAGTATAGCTACAATATCCAACTGGACGTTACTACCCGAGAACTTGAGACGACTCAACAGGAGAACAGGGAGTCTTTTGTTGACTTCCTGACTAGATGGAGGGGTAAGGCCACCAAAATGACAAGCAGGCCCACTAAGAAAGAGCATATGAGGATTGTGTTTAAGAATCTGCAATCTCTGTTAAAGCGCTACCTCATTACGCAGGCGCTTTCCACTTTTGAGCAATTTTTCGACGCTAGGTACAAATTGAGAACGCTATCCAATCTAGTGACATTAAGAAAACAGAACCCAGTCAGAAACCGCCAAGAAGGGCTTTCCCTGCAACCAACCAAAATTAATCTGTGACAACCAACCTCGTGCCTCGCTCAAACGAGGTAAACTTGCTGAACCCATCTCCTTCCGCCTAGCAGTCCAATAACGCCCAACAATCAGATAATGGCCAACAGCGACAAAAGTCGAGGAGGGTCTTCACCCCCCTCAACATTCCATTATCCACCACCCTGAGTCGACTCGTCGAGAAGGGGCTTATCAAGCCATTGAATCCCATGCATGTTCCTGATCCCCTACTGCCAAGATTTAATGCTTTTCAATACTGCACCTTCCACCAAGGTCACAGGCACCTAACAGACAAGTGTTTGAGACTCCGGCACGAGATCCAAAACCTCATTGACAATAAAGTGATCCCACCACCATCTATCACCCCAAAGTTGAATGTCACAACTAACCCACTACTGAATCATGCCAGGTAAGCTGGGGTAAATTACATATCTCTAGGGGAATCGGACGACCCGAGTCAACACATCTATTCAGCGTACCTACCACGCCCTCATGTTTCAATAATCGAGGATCAGACAGCATGCTCATTCATGATGATTAAAGGCAGGCGAGACAGGATGGAGAATGGAATGATAATGCCTAGAAATGGTATCAACCAATAACCCAAGTCTACCAACAAGAGGAGGAGCGCAACGAAGAAGATGACTGGCTATTGGATTACCCGAGTCGACCTTTTGGGTTTGGCCATGTGCTTGATGGAATCACCCTTCCCCAACTTTTTAAGGAGGAAGTGTACATCGATGAAATGCAATCCTACTGGCTGATAAGAATCGTGTTGAAATCAGATGGAGTAGAGTGGACTAATTTTTGGGCTGCTCGGGAACAGCAAGTGAATTTTATTGAAGAGGACATCTAGGAAGAAATTGATAATACATGGGCTATTGAAGATGACGAGGAAAAAAGGAAAATGATAGATGTTAGTGACTTAAATGATTTATGGGCGTTTGAAATCTCTCTGCACGTAAACGAAGTGAGACAGACTGATAATGTGATGCCAGGGTTATGGGATCCCAAAGACGGCATGGAACACCTAACTAGAAGTGGACGACGTTTTAAGATAGCTCAGCTAGAGATGGGACAACTAAGTGGAAAAGGGAAAGGGCAAGAGGCGGAGGATGATGCTGTATTGAGACAGTTAAAAAAGACGCAAGCCAACATCAATAATTGGGGCTTATTGATGGCTTCGCATAAGCACAGGCAAGCTATTTTGAGAGTGTTAAACAAGGCCAGTGTCCCGATAGATGCAACCCTTGTGCAGCTCATTAGGCTCATTCTACCAGCTGTCGAACCAAAAGTCATTTCCTTTTTTGATAAGGATTTGCCCGCTGAAGGAAAAAGTCACAACAAGCCGCTTCACATCACCGTCAAGTGCCTAGAAAAATAGGTTCCGATAACCCTCATTGATAATGGATCTACCTTGAACGTCTGGTTAATGAGAACGGCCGTCTGCTTAGGGATGAGGCCAGACCAATTCACTCCCTGCAATCAAGGGGTGCAAGCCTATAACAACACAAGAAGGGATGTACTAGGACTGGTACCATTTTTTATTTTAGTAAGACCTCTGGAGACATCAGTTGAGTTTCACGTGCTAGATGTACCAACATCTTTCAACTTGCTATTGGGTAGACCTTAGCTACATGACCCGAGTGTCCAAGCTATACCATCTACTCTCCATCAGAAACTAAAGTTGATAAGAGGTGGGGCAGTTCTGACTATTCACGGAGAGGACAGCATTCATCCCCCAAGGGGAGGAGATGGTACAACTCTGTTGGAAGTTCAGCATATTGAAGATGATGTGTTGCTCAGTGGTTTTCGATTTGATGAAGAACAAGTTGTTCAGATGCTGATGAATGAAGAAAAAAAGTATGTTAACCCGCGGGCTGTAACAATGATGAAGAAAATGTCCTTCTTCCCGGGCATGGGACTAAGGCGTAAACAGCAAGGTATCCCAGAACCCATTCAGGTATTGCCGGCTCTGCACCGTTTTGGCTCGGGTATAAACCAACGGAAGAAGATCAAGAAGGGCCTAGAAGGGGGGCAAAAGGCTAATTATTCCGGGACACTCAATGGGTACTTCGTCAAGGAAGGGGAAGATTTCCCATATTGCAGTTTTTCAGAGCCATGGATCGACGAAGAAATCAATCAAAAGCTGCCAGGGTTGGAGATCTTTTTCAACCACCAGCTGTCTGACACGAAAGAGGAAGAAACAGTGGAAGGAGAGAAGGAAGAAAAGAAGGTTCAGGAAGAAGATTGGGCCGACAAACTCGACGGTACCGACCTGGGAGTGCTGTTCAACGAGAAGATGGCTCAGGTGCGTATAATTTAATCAGATTACTTCATGATGGGCTTCAGTGCACCGACAGATTGCGCCAAGCTCATCGTCGATGCGGTTGCAAAAGAAGTGAAAAACTAGACCCTCAAGTCTTGTAATATGCAGGTTATCTTTCCTGAGTCCAAGTTTGAGTCACAACCTGTAATCGAGGGCACATCTGTTGGTGCTCCTCTCCCAGCTTTTACCATCGAGTTTGTAATCCCGTCTGTTTTTAATAAAATGAACAAGATTTCCGATTACACTGCTTTATTTTATTTATTTCATATGCTTTCCGACGATTTTAAAATCGACGGGGATATACCCAGAATTGCATGCCCAACCAATAATTGAAGAAATTTTGTCAATAAATCTAGGTAATAAAATTTATCCGCAAAATGTTCAAATTGATTCTTCTTTATCCTCAGTTAAACAAGAGCAACTAGTAACTTTATTATAAAAATATAAGGAAGTATTTGCATGGTCTTACGAGGATATACCCAGAATTGATCCTGACATTGTCCAGCACCATATCCCTCTATACCCCGATGCTAAACCGGTCAAACAAAAATTATGACAGATTCGGCCAGAATAGGCTCTAAAGATCAAAGAGGAAGTTGCCAAAAAAATCAACGCTGGGTTCCTAATGGTAACTAAGTATCCAAAATGGGCAGCCAACATCATGCCAGTTTTAAAAAAGGCCGGTCGTATCCGAGTCTGCGTGGATTTTTGGTATCTCAACAAGGCCAGCCTGAAAGACGATTTTTCACTGCCACACATTGACGTTTTGGTAGATAGTACAGTGGGGCACGCCTTGTTGTCATTTATGAATGGTTTCTCCAGATATAACTAAATTTTAATGGATCCCGAGGACAGAGAAAAGACAACATTCACCACGCCCTGGGGCACCTATTGCTATCGTGTAATGCCGTTTGGCTTGAAAAATGCAGGGGCAACCTATCAAAGGGCTGCCACTACTTTACTGCATGACATAATACATAAGGAGGTCGAGTTGTACGTGGACGATATGATAGTCAAATCAAAAGATTGGGATAGCCACATTATAGCACTATGAAGATTCTTCGAAAGGATTCAAAAGTACAAGATGCGACTCAACCCACAGAAATGTGCCTTTGGAGTTACTGCCGAAAAGATGCTTGGATTTATGATCACTAAACGGGGTATCGAAGTCGACCCTTCAAAGATTAAAGCAATTTTAGAAATGCCTCCTCTGAGGACCGAGCAAGAAGTCAGGGATTTTCTGAGTAAGATACAGTTTATCAGCCGATTCATCGTAAAATTGACAACTACCTGCAAGCTGCTCTTCCGTCTGCTGAAGAAAGGGGTCAAATTTGAATGGGATCAGAAATGCCAAGACGCTTTTGATGCCGTACGACAGTACCTAAAAAATCCACCTGTTTTAGCTCCTCCCGAACCTGATAGGCCACTGATCCTTTACTTGTCAGTGACTGACTCAGCTATAGGATGTATGCTGGCATAAGAAGAAGAAACTAGAATCGAAAAGGCTGTCTACTACTTAAGCAAGAAGATGACCGGGTCAAAAATACGGTACACACCGCTGGAAAAGACATGTTGGGCCTTGGTGTGGGCTTCCCGAAAACTGAGACACTACATGTTGTCTTTCACAGTAAATATCATCTCCCGGATGGATCCATTGAAATAATTATTTGAAAAGGCAGCACTGACAGGAAGGTTGGCTTGATGCTTGCTGTTGTTATCTGAATTTGATCTTCAATATGTCACCCGAAAGTCAGTCAAGGGCAGAGTAGTGGCAGAATTCCTGACCGACCAACCAGTTGAAGGATGCGAAGACACAGAATTCCAGTTTCCTGACGAACAGCTAATGAAAGTTGGGGATAACAAATGGACTCTATATTTTGATGGCGCATCCAATCAATATGGCTACGGAATCGGAGTCCTCCTTGTCACTCCTGACGAATCACATATCCCCTTATCATTGAAGCTCAATTTTTAAGTCACCAACAATCAAGCTGAGTATGAAGCATGTTTAGCTGGATTGGATGCAATCTTAGAACTAGGGGCAAGGAAGTTAGAAGTCATTGGAGACTCAGCACTAGTGGTTTCATAAGCTAAAGCATAATGGAAGGTCAGGGACGTGTCATTGATTCTCTACCATCAGCAGCTAGAGAAGGTGATACCATGCTTTGAATCAATAATCTTTACCCATGTGCCAAGATTGCAGAATAAGTTCGCCGAATGCTGCCCTTGATAATTGAACAGAAAAGAAGGCCGGCATATGAAATGGCAGCTGCAATTGAGGATAGCACTGACAATCTTCCATGGTATTTCAACATTCAGAACTTTGTTCAGAAGGGAGAGTATCCTAAGTTTCCCAGCAAGAAGGACAAAAGAGAAATACGAAGACTATCTGCACAATTTGTCATTTGTGGTGGCAGATTATATAAACGAGGACATTCTAGGGTCAATAAGCTGTGTGTAAACACGGAAGAGGGCCAAGAACTGATGAAAGAAATACACACAAGAGTCTATGAGCCACATATGAGTAGAAATATGTTAGCCAAGAAGATCCTACGACAAGGATACTTTTGGACGACAATGGAGACATATTATATACAGTTCGTGCGGAGGTGCCACAAATGCCAGATTCACGCAAACCTTATGCACGTTCCCCCGTCTCAGCTTTACAACCTAACGTCACCATGGCCATTCTCAGTATGGGGCATCAACGTGATTGGCAGAGTAACACCGAAGGCATCCAATGGACATGAGTTTATTTTAGTGGCCATCGACTATTTCACCAAGTGGGTGGAAGCAGCTTCCTACTCAGGGTTGAAAGCCTCCCATGTTGCTAAGTTCATCAAGCAAAATATCATTTGCCGGAACGGAGTTCCCCATGAGGTCATCTCATATAATGGCTCACATTTCCAAGGAGAGGTCTTGGGTTTTTTTAGGAATACCAGATAGTGGCCCGTAAGTCCTCACCATATCGGTCGCAGACCAATGGAGTAGTTGAAGCAGCAAACAAGAATATTAAGAAAATTCTACAAAAGATGATCAGCTCACATAAAGATTGGCTGGAACATCTACCATTTGCACTCTGGGGATACCGAACGTCGATCAGAACTTCAACCGAAACTACGCCACACTCTTTAGTGTACGGGATGGAAGCCGTGCTTCCCATTGAGGTGAAAATCCCTTCGCTGAGAGTAGTGGCTGAGGCCAGTATTCCAGAAGCAAAATGGCAAAGGAACCGAATGGAAGAGTTGCTCTTGTTTGATGAAGGAAGGCTGCGGGATCTGTTTCATGTACAAGGTTATCAAAGGAGGATAGCTCGGGCATTCAATAAGAAGGTCAAGACTCTGGACCTCAGAGAAGGAGATTTGGTTCTCAAAGAAATCAGAGCTCCTATCTTCGACCCGAGAGGCAAATTCAAGCCAAACTGGTCCAGACCGTTTCTGATCAAAACCATCATGACCGGTGGTGCAGTCATCATTATGGATCTGGATGGAAATATATTCTCTACTCCAGTTAATCTCAATCAGCTCAAAAAGTACTATCCTTGAGGTAAAAAATAAAGATAAAATAGAAGCTCGCTGAGTTAAACACCAAAAAAAAGGCAACTCAGGCAAAAGTTAGAGCAGCCCACAAGATCGAAAATCTAAAAGGGCGACCTTGGCAAAAGTTAGGGCATCACAAAAGGAGAGTGTCAATAGTCGAGTGAAAATCGAGCCCGAACTACGTTATGACCTTATTCCACCTTTTTGGGATACGTAGGCAGTTTTTTTTAAGAAATTCGGGCACATTCTTTGCTCTTAACCATCTTAGAATCTAAATAAGACAAATGCAAATTAATTTCTGAATTTTGATAATAAAGTCATTAAAACTTTAGATAAATTTAAACCATCTTAAACATAAAGTGGGAGTTTGTCATTACTTCGATCAAAATTACAAAATTTTTGAATAAAAGGAAGGGCACGCAAGTCCCAAACTCTACAAACAAAATAAAAAAGAAAGCTATAAAATTTTCGAAACAAAGCAAGAGGCCTCAAGTTCTCCTTCTTTTTGCTTCTTGTGTTTCTTCTTCTTTAACTTTCTTCTCTCGATCCTGCATCAATCATATCTTATATTCAGTGAAAGATTGGGACACTGCAACTCATGCATCTCCATCAATGAGCGAGATGGCCAGGCATCCTAATATGATGATAGTAACGAGGCCCGTAGATGGATGAGAGTATACGGCCTCGAATACTGCGAAAGATAATCTGATTACGACCGAACTGCCACATGATCCGATGGGGGTAATAGAAGGTAGTCTGACGCAGGCCGACCAGTAGAACACCAGGGTGGTCCATAGTAGTCAGAGTCATAACAGGAATACGCCACTAGGGCATTGCCAGGTGATATCTGGGCCAGTCAGAGAAGTAAGGTACTGTCGCCAAGCAACCTCGGTGTCGCATATCGAATAACGGGGGCGGTAAAGGAAAGATGCAGCATTGTGTCTGTTAGTAGGAATTTTTGCACAAGATTTACCTTCTCTATCAGCCATATCTGTAGCAAAAATTAGAACAATGAGAGAAAAGCTTCACAGTATGACAGAGAGCTAGCTAAAGAGAAAGGTTTGAGTTTGCCTGAAGAAGTAAGGGGCTGCCGGAAAAAGTGGTAGTCTCACCACGATGAATAGCGTCTAAGCCTAACAGTGTCTCAGCTAAGATAAGAGGAACGAAGTCCTTCCCCATCCACATTTGACCAGCAATGTCAACCAATGCACAGCTAACTCGCCCATCAGGAGTACAAGAAGACACCGGGTAAGAAGACAGAAGCAAAGGGCATAACGTCGCCGCAGCTAAAAACTAAGGTCACTAAGGTCACCGATGGGATGAAACCTCTCAACAAGCCACGGAATGTCAAGGTAGTCAGCCGATGTCAAAAAGGAGGCCTCCATTGTAGATCGGCCACAAAGTTGCATCACCTGCTGCCTAGTTGAAAGGAAGAAGGTAGAAACCACGACGGAGCCTCATGGAGCCAAATCTAAAATAGCAACAAATTCTTCCACAGTGGGGCATAGTTCTTCAAGACCGAACCGGAAGACGTGAGATTGTGGATCCCACAGCTGAGCAACTGCTTTCAACATGGGACCATCAACCTTCATAGTCATTAGAGAAAATAGGGAGTTGATACCAAAAGGGGCAAAGTTCAAACGTTCGATTTGGGAAAATGCCTCAATCAATGCAGAAAGAGGATCAGCCATTCTGAATGAGAAGCAACTGAAAAGGTAGCCTCCAGGGCTGTGTTTATAAGGCAGGACAAGGCGGGAAACCCAAAATTCGGTAAAAAGCACACTCATTGTGGCGGCCGCCACCTTGGAGTTGGCGACCGCCAACTTGAAAAGCACCATATAGTGACATCATCACTTTGACCAGACGGCCGCCAGGATGGAAGTGGCGACTGCCATGTTGGATTATGGCAGCCGCCATGTTCAAATATGGCGGGTGTATTAAGTTTGCAGTTTATGTGGCTTATGTAAAATGTTAACATTCGCATTGTACATACAAAACAGTTTGAGCAGTGAATAAGAGAGAATCACACCGTAGATGAATATCAAGCAATAAAATGGTACGAAGGCCTAAAAATTCATAATAATATAATGTAAACTTGGGCACCCAGGCCCAATAAATAGTAAGCTGGGGCACGCAGGCCCATGGATCAAGTAAATGTATAAAAATGTATCAAACTGGGGAACCCAGGCCCATCAAAATAAATGTGTCAGATAAATAAATGTAACTGGGGAGGGGGAGCTCTCTCTCTCTCTCTCTCAGACATGTCTCGGGCGGACTCGGCGGGTGAAAGGACCGGCCTCATCTGAGCTGACATCCTCGAAGAACCGCTCGATGTCATCGTCACCATCATCACTGCCGAAAGAAGAAGATATGGCTCTAGAGCGGCTCTTGGCAGAAGAGACGGATCCTCTGGGGCGGGCTCTAGAAGAAGCAGCACAAGACCTGCGACCTCGAGCCGAGACTAGAACTGGGGCAGGACTTGGAGCCTGTGGAGGTACTATACCAGCAGCTAGGACTGGAGGCTGTGAGAAGAAAATTAGGGATCAAAATAGAGTACAAAAAAAGTGCAGAAAGAATAAGCAAAGTTATGAAGACACTTACTATAGCTGCTGGAGTAAATGAAATACCGGTTGCACGGACAGTGGCATCAAGCCGACGGATCAGTGCTCTCTGGCCAGTCAGGACCAGCAGCAGATGATCCAGCCATGCCTGGTTAACATGCAAAAAGAAGTTAGGCAGTTTAAATAGACGAACAAAGAAAGTAAGTAATCAGATAAAAGGGAAAAAAAAGACCAAGACAAACTTGACTAAGCTCAGCCTTGAACTCAGGTGCCGATGGAATAGGAACCAGCAAAGGGAAGGGGTAGCCATATGCTACTGTCTGGATCTCCCACGGGATCTCCGAATCTCTCATCCCTCCACCAGCATCATCAGCAGCAGCAGCATCTCTAGTAGCAGCAGCGACTCCAGCAGCAACACCGGCATCAGCTAACTTCGGTACTCGTCCTCTCCTCCTGCCATCAGGTGTGCCCGGGCCCAGGCTGTATAGTCCCCTTCCGCCACCAGTAGCTGTAAACACCCCAATTTGACCGCCTAATCTTAGGCAAATCTGATGATGAAAATAGGTAGAATAGTACCTCAATACGATCCTCGGGAAGTGATCTAAGCTCGGTATTTGAACCCAAACATCAAAAACCTTCAAACCAGTGAAATTGTATTGCCCAAGTCATTACCAGAAGTGGCTCCCGCCTTGTTCATTGTGGCGACTGTCAATAGAACCTCTTGGAAACCCTAGCTAAAAGTGGCGGCCGCCAACTCCAACATGGCGACCGCCAACTCACATTGTGGAGGCCACCAATAGAACCTTGTGGAATCTTTTCCATCCTAGCGGCCGCCAGCTTGCATTGTGGCGGCCGCCAATTCCAAATGGCCTGACAAGTCTTAAAATGTGGCAGCATCTCATTGCTTGAAGAAATCTATAAATACTGTACCGCAGCATACATTTTTGGTACGAATTTTGAGTGGGAGAGACTCTGCCGATATACAGAGCAATCTTGAGCCCCGACGCCGAAGCGCTGCCAAGATACCGAGTTTCGAACCTTCGACACCTACATTGAAGCCTACATTGCTTGGATCACCACCTGAGGATTGACCCATTGAAGTACATTCTCGACGTGAGGATTCCACAATCTAGGTACCTTGTTTGAATTTCCGGTCTTTCCAACTCTAATTCTTCTCTTTTGGAGTGATCGGGTTAAAATTTTAATTTCAATTCATACATTTCTTTTCATTATGCTCTTGCTTTACTTATTAGTTGCCCTATTTATGTTCTAGCATTCCTTTCATTTAGCTTACTTATTTGAATTTATTTTAATCAAATTATTAATAGGTGCTGACATATTTTAGCAATTACAACTTAATATTGTTGTTAATTGTTATAATACTGTACTTACATTTATGTGAATGTAGTAATCAATACTACATTTTACATTTAAGTTAAATAGTTATCTTTAATTTTCTTTATCTTTCTATTATTAGTTTAATTTTTTTAATAGCATTTATCCTTAGTTTCTTTTATTTTCTAGCAATATCAATTTAATGTTCCATTTTATTTTCTTCTTAGTTTAATATTTTTTTTCTAGTTTTTTTATTTCTATTCTCTATTTCTTCTTCTTTTTCTAGTATTTTATTTTATTTTATTTTATTGTTGCTTTATTTTTCTTGTAATATAGTACCCTATTTTCCTTTACTATTAGTTTTAAAGTTCCATTTAACATTCCATTCTTTTAAATCTTAGTATTAATTTTTCTATAAAACTCTATTTTTTTCCTTTGATTTTATTTTCTTTTCATGGTACCTATTTTATTTTTCTTTTCTTTTGTTAAATCCCAAAGTCATAAAAATCTTTAAAATTAATTTTCTCTTATTATAGTAATTTTTCTTCTCTTTTGTTTTCTTTTTCTTTCATTTTCTTTTGTCTCCTTTAAAGTATAAAATGTGAATAGATGATTTTTCCCTTTTAATAGTCTTATAACATCTTTCTAGTCTCGTCATTTTAGCACAATTCTCTTTTACAAACTTTTTCTTTATTATTTCTAAAATCTTTAAGTTTAATTCCTTTGATAGTAAAATTTTTCCTTCAATATAGAAATTTCATGCGCTTTCATTTTGGTTATACTTTTGATAGTTTAAGGATATGCATGTTAGCTTAGTGTTATGTTTAAACATAATTTACCTTATTTTTTTAACAGATCATGTTTAGGTAATTTTAACAACTCTTTGCATATTTTTCTTTATTCAAACCATGCTAGTTTAGGTTATTTTTATGAAAATTACATGCGGGTGTGTACCATGAATCCTTTAAATAGAAATCACATGCCATAGAATTTAAGATTTTTTCTTTTAATACTTATTTATTTTTCAGTATTATGTACATATTTAATGTATTTTCTATACTTGATTTTGAATGTTCTCTCTTCACTCCTATTTTCTTTATTTGCATGCATTTGAAAATTTTTATTAAAGAACCAATGATGATTAGTAGAGGCCAACCTTACAGTTGGGTGAACGGGGTGCCTAATACCTTCCCATCTCTGGTTAACGTTTTCAAATATCAGTAGCTATTTTTGTTTTTCTTAGTTTTTCTCAAAAACTAAGTGGCGACTCCATTTTTAATAAAAAGAATTTTCAAATTTTAATTTTCAAGGTATTCAAAATATTTTTCAAAACATCTTTGACTTACCTTATTTTTCATCCCTTAATCCCAATGCCACAGTATTTTCTGGCGACTCCGCTTAGAACTGGTTTCTAAAATCAAATAAGATGGCTAGATTTGAAAATATCATCAGTTCTTAATAAAATTTCTCACTTTCATTTTCGCATGCATATGCATTATTCTTCAAACCCCCCTGCCTTGTCGACCCGATGCCCTGAACGTTAATCCATTTCGGAGATTGTTGGGAAGACGGGCAACCCATACTGACTGTACGCTATCATAGGAGCAGTAAAAGTGTTCGGGCGTACTATTTGACCATGTCCTGCACCACTCCAGGCATGGGAGGTATATACCCGGCTCTATTCAGAAGATACCATGTTCGATTAACCAAAATTGGCCTTTTTGCATATAGTGAACTTAGAAGCCCCCAAGTAAGTGCTGCTAACCCTAATAGGATTATGTATTTTTCTTTATTGCATGTTTTGATTGTATATTGTTAGGATTGTTTGTTTGGATTAGGCTAGTTCTTTCCCCGGATTCGGCCCAAATTTTTTTTGTTATCCATCTATTAGATTAGTTTTTTGCCTCCGAGTTCTTACCCGGATTTTGTCCTTCACCCTGATCAATTTCTCATGCCATAGTTCTCTTCCCGGGGTCATGTTCGTGTTTTGTCCTGACACTTTTAGGATAGTCTATCACTTCTCCGGGTTCTTCTCAGATTGTCAGTTCTTCCCTAATGATGTAGTAGGCTTCTTCCCGGGGTCATGCCGGTGTTTCGTTTAGACCTTTAAGTTTATTTCTCCCCTTTCAAATTATGCTCGGGTCGCTAATTCCATATCCCATTTTCTTTAGTCTAGGTTTTCTTTCTTCACCCCCTCTCTTTCGACCTGTGTGAGAAAGTATTGTTCTTCTACCGTTATGTTGCCGTTTTTTAGGATTAGAATAGTCTTCTTGTCGGTACGCCGTCCGCTTAAGATAAAACCTTTCCTCTAGAGCTTAGTTGATCTATCCCCTTTGGTTCTCATCCGGGATCTTCAGATGTTCAGTTGTTATGCTGGTGGTATGAGCTCGACAGGAGCATTATTTTAGTTTTAGCTATTTTGGGTATCTGGGGTATTTGCTATCTATTATCTGAAACTGGTTATTCTGCTTGTGGGATCTAGGTCCTTCTGTGGGATACCATTGATTTGGAAAGAATACAGTTGACACGAGTTTGGGTAAGATTAGAATCGGGCAGACTCTGTAGAGTATCTAAATTGACTAACATGGCAGAGAATGAAGTTAATTTGATAGCCCTGATGAGGGCTATTACCGAGATACAGCGAGCCGTGGAGCAACTGACCCAAGCTCAAACTCAATGTCAGGCATAGATACAAGCAATTCAAGCCCGTACGCTCAGTGTAAATGGGAATCCAGATAACGTAAATGATAATGCCAAAGACTTTTGGGATGACAACCAGGGACCGGAGATACCACAAGTCGTGGTACCACCGCGGGTTCCCCGCCCAATTGTAGTAGAAGAGGATAACACTGCCCAGTCTAGGGAATCTACGCTGGCAGAAAAGATCAACCGAATGGAAAAGGTGTTGAGGAAAGCCAAAGGACTTGAGGAATATATGCTCGACGTAGGGGGACTCTGCCTGTTCCCAGATGCCAAATTGCCAAAAACATTCACGATACCGGACATGAAAAAATTTGACAGAACTGGAGATCCCAGAATTCATCTCCGAATGTATGTTGGTACCCTGTCACCAATGGGGATTGATGACCAATTGAAGGCTCAGCTCTTTCACCGATCTCTGTCTGGGGCAGACCAAAAATGGTTCCTCTCCCTTGATGTAGCTAAAACTAAAACGTGAGAAGACATTACAATGGTTTTCATCGGCCAGTATAGTTACAATATCCAACTGAACGTTACTACTCGAGAGCTTGAGACAACCCGACAAGAGAATCGAGAATCTTTCGTCAACTTTCTGACCCGTTGGAGGGGTAAAGCTGCAAAGATGACAAACAGGCCCTCTGAAAAGGAGCAAGTCTAGATCGTAGTAAAGAATCTGCAACCCCCCCTGAAACGCTATCTGATTACACAGCCGCTCACCACATTTGAGTAATTATTTGATGCCGGGATTCAGATAGAAGACGCAATCCAATTCGGTGACATTCAGAAAGAAGAACCCAGTCAGAAACCACCACGAATGACTTTCCCCGCAACCAACCAAAATCCGTTCGCTGCTCGCTCAGGCGAGCTGAACCTTTTAAATCCTTCTTCTTCCACCCATCTAGCAAACAGTCTTCAGCAGTCAGACAATGGCCAACAGCAACAAAATCCGAGGAGGGTCTTCACTCCCCTCAATATTTCTTTATCCACCGCCTTGAATCGAATCGTCGAGAAGGGGCTCATCAAGCCATTGGACCCCATGCCTGTACCTGATCCACTTCCTCCAAGGTACAATGCCTCCCAATACTGTGCCTTTCACCAAGGCCACGGGCACTTAACTGACAAGTGTATGAGGCACCGCCATGAGATCCAGAATCTCATTGACAACAAAGTGATTCCTCCTCCATCAGCAAACTGGGGTCAATTGTGTGACTTTGGGACAGTCTAAAGACCCGAGTCAGTTTATTTGTTCAGCACACCTACCGC
>JAOTRH010094061.1:0-16343 GCA_034768845.1 Heliamphora exappendiculata
AAGAGGATAAGTACTATTCATAATAACATTGGGGTGTGAATTAATTTATATAGTCAGTATAAAATTAATTATCCCAATTGTCCCGTTCAGTACACACAAAATGTACTAGAAAATAGAGTCAGAACAACAGACGACGCTATTATCTGTTCCCCGTAACCAAGACATGGCTACTAAAACTCTGTGTTACAATTGTACTGATGGTATGTTTATTTCCATCTAAACTGTAAATATAAAACTTATATTTTGTAAGAACCTAAAATATGATCTTCTGTGTGCAAGTCGTACTCTACACACCAGGTTAAATATTATACAAAATATCAGACATCCATGCATAACATTAAATAAATGATACATATATATTGTTCATAAAGATTTTCATAAAATAGAAAATTAATTTTATTAAAAAATTAAAATTAAATACTAAAAACATGATTTTCAGTATATCAACCATAACACTACCAAGTGTTTTTCTTTATTTAAAAATGTCAAGAAATTTGTTTTTGAGTATGAACCCCAACGTTTGGTAAATACTATTAATGAATTAATAGTGTTGTATTCATGATTGAGATGATAATTCTTGTACTTATGAAATTATGCATATGATAGGTTCGATATGAAAATGATCAATGTTAACGTACCGAATTAAATTGATGTGAATAAGGTGAGCTTGACTAGCTCATCGGTAAAATACCAGAAACTTGCACAAGATGTGGTGCCCTACCCATCGGGTATATCAACAAAAAGGTGGCTAGTTTTTGTTTGCAACTTACGAACTTCATAGTTACCGATTGATGTCTTGTGGTGATTGTACGATACATAACCAGATCTGTTTAATGTGTTATTGAGAATTGAGTAAAATAGCATGTTTAATCTTGTGGGTACTGAAATTTATTGAAGAAGTTGGATTATATAAAGATATTTATGTTGTTATCGAAACTTACTTTGTTTTTGGAGAACTTGAATTGAGTATTCTGAAGCATAATCATTTTTGAATAATTCGTTAGTCACATATCATACATTTATTCTCGGTTAGTCTTGTTTCTATTGGGTTTCAGCTCACATTATTTAAAAATATTTATATTTTCAGGTACTGATGAGGACACCTTGACATAGGAGTAGCTGAAGGCTTATTTTAAACTATGACATATGTTTTTTGTTTCTTTTTTTATGATTATGGTCATGGACTAGTAAGGCCATAAGGCCAAACTCTTATATTTTCGATGCTTGAATGTATTGTGTCTCTTGAGTAGAGGTATTCAATCTTATTTTATGGCTAATTAAATATATTTTTAAATTTTGGGTCTTTACTTTTTATGAGAAAGGGATTGGATGGGTGTTAGAACATTTAAAAAAAAAATCAAAGTTAGTATTCGACGGATCGATGGACTGATCAATCGTCCATTGAGCGGTATGTCAATGGCCTCGTTTTTGTTGCGGAATGGAGAAAATGGACTTGCTATACAGATCGATGGACCGATCTATCGGTTTGGCGAGCGATCTTTTTATTTCGTCGGCTGTACCATTTTCAGATAAGCGCAACTTCCTCATTCGAACTCCAAAATGGGTAATTTTTGTGTCTAAATTAAAATTTTGAAAGTTTACTGTTCACTGGTTCTACTCTTATATCAAAATTAATTTCTTAGTGAGAGTATGCCATTTTTCTTTACACATTTTTCGCACGTCTTTGGCCGAACTTATTTGGATGTGTTTTTTTGGGGGGTAATTTCTTTGGATATATGTTTTTTTTGAACATTTTCATTAAATCTCTTGCACTTTGGGTTATATGTATAAATTATCACTCTTGAATCTCATGGGGCCGAGTTTTTGGACCCTGAGATCATCCTCATTCAACATAGGTTGGTAACGATCTGGGTTTTTTGTTTTAATGGTTCACATTAGCTTATCATCAACGTGATTTTGGGATGTCTCTTTGTGGGGATTTTTTTTTTGAAATGCTTTATTTTTCGATTGAGTAGGGGTTTGTGTTGAACTCAAATCAAATGAGGGATGCAAATTCTTTTCTGATATGAGGTTCTCGAGGCCTCTCACTAGTTCTTATAAAGTCATAAAGATTGTATATTTTGACTGCTTGTGCGTTGGGTTCCAGAACGGCCATGGATGGTCTGGTTTGTGCCTTTAGTTGTGCATGAATGATTAGATCAGATGGTGTGCGGGTTGGATTATCCTGATATTCAAACTTGGCAGCCCGTTGGATTTGCCTCTTTTGTCATAAAGTTCAGCTGGGTTTGAGCTCATTCTATAACAAGGCCATGGCGAAGATGAATGTTGCTTCTGCTATCCAATGTAGAAGACGATGCTTATGTGCTGGATCCATGGTGTTTAATGTTCTCGATCTTGAGACGCTGCCGTTTGGGTCTGTTTTTGGAAAGAGAACAAATGGTGATCTGGTAGTGTGAAGTTTGTATTTTTGTTAAAGACTTGAAAACACAGTTCTAGATCTGATAGTCTTCGGTTCAGTTTTGCGTCAACTAGTGATGTTGAAATTGCTGTCACGATGGAAGCTGCTACGGTGGCTATAATTGTTGTTTGCGTTAATGGAATCGATGGGTCTTTACTGGAATACAGGTTTTGCTAGTATGGTTGTTGGTTGTTTCACAAGCAAGATGTGGAAGATGAAGGGTAATCCACGCACCATTTGGCACGCAGGATTGATGGGTAAAATGCTGGGTAGCAGATGGTGGTCTGCCCTATGCTTGTAGTGGCAGCAGCCTTAAGATGACAGCTAGTGCTTTGTATCTAACTATTTGCAGGTTGCATGGCTTAATTGGTGGGCCCTAATCAATAAAGCTCCAACTGAATTTGCTGAAGGGAGTTTTAGTCATAACCGCTGGATTTTGTTATTCAAGTGGCACACATATTAGTGGGCACCATGCAACAATGACTTTAGTGGGAATGTGACATCATTGATTGAAACCGGGTGGTCTTTTGGTGGCTGATTGTGAAAAGATATTATAATGAGTAGGTGTAAGGGACCCGCAAGGTTTGCTGTATGGACATGTTTTGATGCTTTATATATAAGAATTATAGACTTCAGATAGTGTAGCTACAGCTGGATCCAACATTAAATGTGGGTTGGTGGCCTCGAACTCATTGCTTTTGCTATTATTGGAGGCAAAACTGACAAGATTATTATTTTTGTAAATAATTTTTTAATAAAAAATAACTGGACGGACAATCGTTGAAACAGTTTCCAGATAAAATTTTTGACGATGAATGATCAAAATAAAACCCAGGCAACCATAGTTAATTTAGAAGAATACCTTTTTATTAGTCGATTCTTCAACTACGATTTTGATTTCGAGTTGATACTCCCGTCAGAACTTCTACTGTATTCTCTTATGTGATTCCCGAATGTATTGTGGACTACAATTTATCGAGAACTTGTACCGGTAAAACCTGATCAGATTTAGTCTTGAAGATAAGTTATGAATATGGTTCAGCCTATCCACATATTTATAAAGTTACAGCAGGGACCTGTTGAGTAATTATGAATTAGACTTCTAGTGTGACACAAATATCCATCTAGCGATTTCTGCAATTAAGAAAACTTCACAACGGTTTCTGTAATTATGAAAACTTTGCAGCGGTTTCTGCAATTTCTATAAAATACTAAATTACAGTTCACACAACTAAAGAACTATAATTATACTCTGACCCATAATCTCAAGACCATCTTGCATTGAGCTTCTATTATTAAATGCTTAACATTTCTCCATACGTTAAGATTCCCGATACTTGCCAATTAAATTTAATTATCGACAATTTAATTTAATTGGTATCTTTAAAATCCTTAAACCCTTCCATTTAACTTATTTGACCACCAGATAATCAAATCTATCTACAGGGTTTAGCTCGGTCAAAATTTATATGCTTTTTTAAAGGAATATCGTCAATCCCGATCATTCGAGAAGTAGATTCCGTCAATAATTAATAGTGACCATATAAATAATGCCGTTATTCAACTTACAGGGAATATAGACCCATATAAGATCGCACCCTTTAATGAATCAAAATAGCGACTATTAAATATATGCAAATTAATAATTATTTCAAGATTAAGAGTATAAGCACTATTTATAATAACTTTGGGGTATAAATTAATTTATATAGTTAGTATAAAATTAATTACCCAAAATATTCCGTTCAATATATACAAAGTGTATTAACACAGAGAGTTAGAACAATAGACGACACTATTATCTGTTTCCTGTAACCAAGACATGCCTATTAAAACTCTGTACTACAATCGTACCGATGGTATGCTCATTTATATCTAAACTGTGAATATAAAACTTATATTCTGCAAGAATCTGAAATCTGATCTTCTGTGTGCAAGCCGTACTCTACACACCAGATTAAATACTTTACATAATAAAGGATATCCGTGCATAACATTAAAGAAATGATATCGCATACATTATTCATTAAGATTTTCATAAAATAGAAAAATTAATATTATTAAAAATAAAATTAAATACTAAAAACATAATTTTTAGTATACCAACTTTAACAGCTAGTGGGTTCTGACATCACCTTTTTTCTCATGATTCGCCAAGGAACTTGTGCTTGTCTAGAGAATTAGATTGCAAAGGATGAGTAAGCATTCAGGTCCTCATTTTCCTATTTTAGCTAATGCATAATTTGGCGATGTTTAGTGGGTTTTCTTGTAAATTGGACAACGACAAGGGCTATAGCTTGTCGCGGGTGACTAATTTGCACAATAGCTAGGAACTTCTGGTGGGTTTGTTACGTTGCACTCTTATTTTGCGGGAAAAAGTAAAGTGGGATCTTCTAAGGGTGGTTTTATCAGATAAGGCGGTTTTCTGGCCCATGATTTCGATTTTGAGGTTACAAAGATGGTTGAATAGAGTTTTGGTGGTGGGCCCCACAGGGGTAATTTTGGGTTGTTGTGTGCAAATGGAATGCTTAGTGGTAGATGTGGCCAATGTTCAGCAAGTTTTGTGTTTGTGTAGAGGTAGGTCCACGATGTGATAGTCGGATGGGTTTATGATTAAAATGCATTGGGATAAGGCTTTATAATTGGCTAGGACTATAGAAAGTAGGTTTGTTGGTTGCATAGCTGATTTGAGGTGAAATGAGTGCTATGGGTCTCGCCACTTTGCTGTGGGACCGGTCGGTTTATGTACTTAGGATTATTTTTGCATCGCTCGAGTCTTTGAGATTTTGTATTTCCCGTACTTGGATTATTTTTGTGTGTTGTTGTTGTTGTTTCATCGCCCAAGTATTTTTTGTATATGTGTATGGATTTATGTTTTAGGTTTTTTTGGATAATGCTGTGGTACCTCCTGTCGGAGGTTTATTTTTGTTTCTTTTCAACTTGAGCTTTCTTAGAACCTATCCTATCCTCTCTTCCCTCTGGGGAGTGTGCTGATGAATTGAGGAACTGAGTTTGCTTTGGTTTGGATGATGAACTGTCTGTGCTTCTGGTTGGGTACCTGTAGTGTGAGACTTTTGGTGGTTCTTTGAGCATGGTTTTTGCTGATGGTCTCCTTCATCTGGGTATGATAGAAGAGTTTTCCTTTGGGATGGCTTAAGTTTTCAGTGAGCCAGATTTTTTGGGTTTGTTCTGTCCATAATCTTTTGCTAAATTGTAAGGGCCTCTCATTGCTTTTGTTTGGCGACCTTGTGCATAAGGGAGTTTGCTTTGGCAGGATTTAGAGCAAGAGTTTTATGGGGCTGATTTGTTTGTTTCTTCCTTTGGTTGGCTAGGGACCCATCTACATTTAGCTCTTTACACATAAACCTCTGATGGTTCCCCTTTGATAGTTCTTTAGACTTGTGTTTTGATTCTTTGTGGTTCTATTGCCAGAGTCTTTATTTGGTTGGGGAGGTCGGATATTCTTTTGGCTTTATAAATGATCTTTGCCAGGACTTCTGAGGAGTGTAGGTCCTTTATCCTGTTCGAGGTTTGGACCCCTATCTCCCCTTCTAGTTGATATTGGAGTTAGTCATTTTACTTGGCCATGGATATTTGTAACTATTTGTGTTGGACGACCAGTTCTGCTTGCTGGATCTCTTGTTATCTCTTGTTCTTGTCTGAATTTTAGAGCCTATAACCCATTCGAGGAGCTGATCGTCAGCAGGGGCTAGGAGTTTTCAGTAATTTGGCCTGTTGATTGGTTTTGTCCTTTGTCAGTAAGTTAGTGTTTTTCCCTATCCATGCGTGTTGTGCGTCGAATTTGTTTTGTTAGGAAGTTTTCCCTGCTATCAAGCGGGGGTTGGGTGTGTTTTTGTTGTTGATGTTGTTAGGTTTTTTGTTTGTCTTCGGTTGTCTTGTTGGTAAGAGGACTCCTAAATGTTAGTTGATATATTTACCTGGGGAATGCCTTTTGAAAATATGTACATTTTTCATTTATTTTATGATACAATTAATTATTCAAAAAAAAGAAGTAAGATTTTTTTGACCCTTTGACTTCTACATTGGATTTTTTTGACTTTTGACTTCGACTTTTGACTTTTACCTTGTCCACTTGGCACCATTTCTTTTGTTTTTGAGCCCTCTATTCTGCTTTTGTTATTTGGTGTGATAATTTTTGGGGTTTGACAACTTGGTATTAGAGCTCTAAGTTTGAATACTTTGGAGTAGTGGGAAGTGGCTTTGCCACCTTATGAGATTTGACTTTTTTGTGTTTGACATGCATATACTAGCATGCTTAGATCAAGAAAATGTGACAAAACTTAATGCTTGTGTGTTATATGTTGTATTTGAGCATGGAGGTTGAACCTTGAGAATGACATATCTT
This sequence comes from Heliamphora exappendiculata, assembly GCA_034768845.1. Lineage (NCBI taxonomy): Eukaryota > Viridiplantae > Streptophyta > Magnoliopsida > Ericales > Sarraceniaceae > Heliamphora > Heliamphora exappendiculata. Next base: position 6,786 of record JAOTRH010094061.1, read on the forward strand.
GCTTTAATTACTGAAAAAAAATAAAAATAAAAATCTTGCCTCAAGGTATCTAGTTAACTAATTTAGAAGTTTAAATGGAAATACATTTGGCCAACGTGATTTCTAATTAGAAATCTAAGTGAGTTACTCAGATTGGTGTATTACTCCTATTGGTGTACCTCGTTGTATATGGCATGTTTAATGTGATTCTTAATTGTTAAAAGATAAGTTGATTAGAGTATTGGGAATGTGGTGCTATACTAAACTTTGTATTGATTCCTTCTTAATCATTTTATATAGAGTTATGCCTGCGAAAAGAGGTCAGGGTTGTTTATAGGACGAAGGAGAGCTTCTCTCTCTAGAGAAAGCTCTCCCCAAGGCATCAATGGTGGACTCACGTTTTAAGTTGTCTTTGGATCACAGCCATGGCAATGGTGGGGTTAATATAAGGCACTGAAGGCTCTCATAGTATCTTTGATTCATGTATATCGGGGTTGTTTCATCTGTTTCATGGTGATCATTCATGGCGATTGGGTTTTACGAAGTTTTGCTCCCATGGTGTCTCATTCTGAGTGCTCAGCTTTATCTCTGGGTTACAAATCTGGTGGAGTTAATCAGGATAGATCTCTTGTATGGACGTTTTGAAAATGCAACCAGATCTGGTTTGTGTGGACTCGATGTTCTTTTGGACACGATGCTTATACTTTATCATGCATCTTGAATATATGGTTTGGAAACGATTTCAATCTAGATTGGTGGTTTTGTTTTCGTCTTAAGTATGGATGTTGTTGTTTGACTATGCATGTATCAGTTTCGGGGATGAAAGTTGATTTTTGTGTTTTATAACCATTTGGGTATGGAGTTTTAGACAGACCCAAATGGTTTGTTCCATTATTCATTTTTGGTTTGTCGGAGTTAGCTCTGTGGAGTTGGAACTAACGCAAAGAGAAGATTTGTTTATGGGTTCAATTAGTCGTGGGTTTCAATGCTCTGCGTTTATTGAACCGGACTTATGCAGACATCCATGGTGATTTTGGGTTTGTTTTCAGTTCTAATTTTGTACCAGATCTTTCTTATAGTAAACCTAATCTATCTTTTTATGATATTTTGGTGTTTGTTAATTATGATGACATGGTGAGTCTGTACGAAGCGAATATTTAACCAAGTCCATGTGGGTTTTTTTGAACATATAGATGATGTGCGGGTGTTTCTGGTTTGGCCGTCCTTGGCTGTTTGGTTCCAAAGTAGAAGACGATGTGTGAGTCGACTCGCTGCGCGTGAGACGTGGACTTTGCCGCTATGCAGAGTAGGTGCAGGTGTTGGGCAGAGTTCAAAGCCATTAGGTGAACCAGTGGGCGTGGTTTTACAAGCTGAGCAGGCGATGAAAGTTGTTTATTCAGAAGTGGGACTCGGTTGTAGGTGGCCTATTTTTTCTGTAAAATCTGATTTATTGGGAAAAGTAAGTTGGTGTTTGGATTTAGAAACCAGCAAATTTGCCTTGAAACTGTGGGCTAGTTTTGGTTGCCATGCTCGGTTCTATTTTTTTTTGTAGTGCTATGATGGTGGGACCCGTGGGTTAGAGATGTAATTATTAAGCTGCTTTTAGCAGCGTTGTTAGTTGAGAAAACTCAATTGCTTTATGGGGAACGCAAAGGTGCAGGTTGAAGGAGAGTTGTCCATGTGGGGGTGTTGTGCAATGTGATTCAGTACAGTGGGACCCATGAGTTGACGCTCCGAAATTTTGTGTAACGGCTTGTTTATGTACCAGCTGGTTAGGGTTAAGTTCTTAAATCCTTTTTGAAGACCACATGCATCCATATAATCGCACGTAGCACAAAACATGTGATAAATCATAAAAAAAAGCACAAAAAATACTTTTTATCCAAACAAACATGGTTTAAACCTAAAAATCAACATTTATAGCATTTTTCAATAGTAGAAAAGCATATTATCGCACTTAGCACCCTTTAAAGACAAGATAGTATAAGATCTTACCTCGTTGAGTCAAAAACTCGACGCCTCGAAATTGAACTTCATCGAAATAAGATTCCATCCTAACGAACGTGAAGCCCTCGGAACAGATACCAAGAATCCACTATCCGATTGTCAAAAACCAAGCTCGGGCCCACCAAAAACCTAGAGAGAAGGTGGAGGAAAAAGAATCTTGCTCAAGAAGCTAGGGTTTCAAAATATCTTCTAAAAAGTTGATATTTATAAGCCCAGCCTCGTACAGGAAGCCAGTCGACTGAACCCACCAAGTCAATCGACTGAAAAGCTACTAGAAAAATCCAAAAACTCACCACCGCCACAGATTAGTCAATTGAACCTCTAACCTCAGTTGACTGAACCACCACCCAGAACACCCAGTCAACTGAACTCACCCCCTCAGTTGACTAAAAAACTATTACCTACACAGAATTTTTCTAGTGTCCAGTCGGCGAAAAGACTTCAAAATGGTTCAGAACCCCAAAACCAACCAACCAAACTAGTCTTTCTAAACCCGAACAAGCGTAAACACACGCATAAAACACATATAACATATGCTGTTCTAAAATGACGAAGCAAAAACCAACACATTGAATATACATGCGAAAAAGTAAAGGAACCAGGTCTCATAACTCTCACCCCTTAATGGAGTTTCGTCCCCGAAATTCGCTACAAGGTCACAAAGCAAACAACTCCGGGTTTCTAGCACGAACTTTAGACTCAAGCTCCCATGTCGCTTCCTCAACACCGTGATGAAGCCATAGAACCTTGACATAAACAATGGTTCTCCCTCTCAATACTTGTTCCTTCGTGTCCAGGATCTTCACTGGTTGCTCCTCATAAATAACATCCTCATCTACCTGTAACTCAGCCCAATCCAGTACATGTGACAGGTCAGGCTCATACCTTCAAAGCATGAAAACGTGAAACACGTGCACAGATGCCAACTGAGGTCGTAATGCTAGGCGATATTTCACCTCTCCAATCCTCTCAAGGATCTCGAACGGCTTAATAAAATGCGGTGATAACTTTCCGCTACGGCCAAACCTCATCAAACCTCTGCGTGGAGAGACTTTAAAAAACATGTGGTCCCCCACCTCAAACTCCAAAGGTCTCTTCCTCTGATCAGCATAGCTCTTCTGATGACCTTGGGCTGTCACTAAACGTTAACGAATCACAGCGATCTTCTGTGTCGTCTCCCGCACCAAGTCAGGTCCCAAGACTGTGGTCTCTCCTACATCTGCCCAACATATCAGCGATCTACACGACCTACCATACAAAGCCTCAAAAGGTGTCATCCTAATACTAGACTGATAACTGTTGTTGTATGCAAACTCTGCCAACAATAGGTGATCTTCCCAAGAACTCCAAAAATCATGTACACAGGCTCTCAATATATCCTCTAAAATCTATATGGTACGCTCGGACTGACCGTCCGTTTACGGATGACAAGTAGTGTTGAATGTCAAGCTCGTCCCCAAAGCCACCTAAAGACTCTGCTGAAAGGCCCAATGTAAAGCGCGGGTCTCGATAAAAAACAATAAAGACAAGTACTCAGTGTAACTGAACTATCTCGCTAACGTACAATCTACCCAATTTATCCACCGAATCCTTCACACGAATAGGAAGAAAGTGTACAGACTTTGTCAACCTATCGACAACAACCCAAACAACATTGTGTCCCTTAGGCAATCTAGGAAGTCCCAATACAAAGTTCATCGTGACGCTCTTCCACTTCCATTCTGATAATGGCAACGGCTGTAACAACCATGTCGGTCTTTGATGTTTCACCTTTACCTGCTAACAAGTAAGGCACTGAGAAACAAACTGAATCACATCCCTCTTCATTCCCTTCCACCAGAACTGACGACACAGGTCATTATACACTTAGTGCCTCTTGGATGCACTACAAGACAAGAATGATGAAAATCATGTAGTACATTGGGATGGCATGACTCTAGTACAAACAATCTCCCTGTCAATCTCAAACTCTAATCCTGGCTCACAACCCATCCTGTGGTGTCCTTTCCACTAGTCATACGATCCCGTATCATCTAAGCCTCCTGATCTGTCTGGTGAACCTCTATCACACGAGCAACCAATATAGGTCGTGGAACCACAAAAAATAAGGTCGCATCCTCCGTTGTCTCCCCAAGACTTAGATCAAATTCACCAACCTCTCTAAGCAAGTCCCATTCTCGTATAGCTATGGAATCTAACGAACCATGAGATTTTTGTTGGGAATGTATACTGAAAAGTCATGCTTTTATGTTTTTTTATTTTGGATCCCTGGCATATTAATGAGAAACATTTGAGATTATTTTGCATTTATGGTTTCATATTTTTGTTTGTGATATATAAATGCATTGTCCGTATATTATGTCCAGTATTTGACTCGGTGCGTGCTGCACGGAAGATCGACTCAAATGTTTTGACAGATTATACGTGTAGGCTCACAATCGCAATGGATCCGGACATTCTATTGGTATGATTGTAGTACATCGTTAAAGTAGCTGGTCTTGGCTAGGTCAAACGGGTCGAATTCAGGTTTCGAGAATTCGATGTTCGAACTCGATGTGTTAGTACATTTGGAGTGTATTGAGTGGAATCAACGGGATGATCAATTCTATACTGACTATATGAATTGATCCACATCCTGTATTATCATGCATTGCATGAGCTCTTAATCTCAAAGTGATTGATTGGTTGTGTTCAGATAATGTACAGTACTTTGAGTTATCAATGGTTGAGATTTCCTCCATGAGATTAACAATACCGATGAGTTGGGTTTTGGCGTTATTTGTTCGATGATCGATAATCAGCTGACGAAAACCGCGTCCGAATTTAAGTTGAGGAGTTCTCCATCGTGTGCTTTGCTTATAAGTTTGATTATGCCAAATCTATACAGTGGGTCTTTGGATCCGGCATATCAAAAGGTTAAGTGGTGTGGTTGTGAGGAGAAGAGGATAATTAAATCGGGTTGTGAGTAACCTAATTTATTTATCGGGAATCTATATCTTAAACGTGGGGAGAATTAAGTGCATTTGATAATTGAAAACTCAAGATATAATTTGAGTTAGGGCCGGGTGTTTTGTCAGGACCTTTAGTGGAATAAGTTTTGGTTCGTGTGAGAAAGGATCTAACTCGGGGATAGAGTTAGGGATATCCAATTTTCTCGTACGGTTAGTCCGAGTCCTATACTTCCTTGTGATCCCTTACGTAGCCTTTTATACGCATGGATATTTTTTCCTATTGGTTTCGGTAATTATTTAATTTAATTTGAATATCGGTTTTACCACCGGAAACATTGAGGGAATAAGTTAAATAATAGAGGGCGGTATTGGGATTTGGCACACCTAGGGATCACTCCTTAGGGGGCCAGCCTTAATAGGGGATATGAGGTTATTTTATAGAAAAATATATCTCCTCCTTAGTTTTAGGAAAGAGAGATATAGTTTCCAAGGATATCTCAAGTGATAAATTAAAATATTCCACAAGGAGCCAAAAACTAACTTAATCCCAAGGCCTAGCCACCACCCCCTTCACTCTCCCATTGTGAATTCATTTTTGCTTTGAGAGAGAGGTGTGAGATAGAAACCAAAAGGAGAAAAACACGAAGATCCGGATCGATGCCCACTCACCGGGATCATCGTGTGCACCGGGATATACGTGGGAGGATCATTGGGTTGTCTCGGATCATTGTTTTGCATCAAAGAAACTTGTTCAAGTTTCTTGAAGGTATATTTAATCATAATATATCAGTTTATTATTATTATTTTTCATGAAAAATGTATGCACCATTTTTTACGGTCACGGCGCTGGTTCTTAATTTTTTTCTGCATTCTAACAATTTTCTACTAAGAGCGTTAGCCACGACATTGGCCTTCCCCGGATGGTACTGCAGTTCAAAGCCATAATCTTTCAAAAACTCCATCCATCGTCGTTGACGTAGATTCAAATCCTTCTTGTGATTGAAGAAAACCTCAAAATGCTTACTATAAAGATAGTGCCGCCATGCTTTCAAGGAAAAGACCACGGCTGCCAACTCTAAATCACGTGTCGGATAGTTCTTCTCATGAGTCTTCAACTGCTGAGATCTGTAAGCCACAACTTACATCAGAACACAACCCAAACCGTTATGCGACTCATCATAATACACTGTATAACCCAAATCTCATTCTGGAATAACCAACACTGGTGCACTAGTCAACCTCTTCTTCAACTCTTAGAATGCCAGCTCACAGGGCTCACTCCAAATAAACATGACTCCCTTCCGTCTAAGACGCGTCATCGGCGCAACAAGTCTAGAAAAGTCTTTCATGAATCGCCGGTAGTAGCATGTCAGACCCAGAAAGCTACGAATTTCAAATACATTTTTTGGTCGTTGCCAATCCATCTTTGCATCAGTCTTCGAAGAATCTACTGATACTCCATCCTTCGATACCACGTGTCCAAGAAATTTTACCTCAAACATCCAAAATTCACACTTCTTAAACTTTGCATACAGATGATGCTCTCTCAAAAGCTATGGAACAATACGTAGGTGTTCCCCATGCATCTCCCTTGTGGGAGAATAAATAAGAATGTCATCCACGAACACAGCCACAAAAATATCTGGATACAGATGAAAGATATGGTTCATCAAACCCATGAATGCCGCAGAAGCGTTTGTCAAACCGAGCAACAGAACTAAAAACTCATAGTAACCATAACGAGTTCGAAAGGCAGTCTTTACTATGTTCTCGTACCTAATCCTCAACTAATGATACTCTGACCTCAAATCAAGCTTCGAGAAGCAACTTGACCCCTTCAACTGATTAAATAAGTCATCAATCCTCGGCATTGGATACTTGTTCTTCATCGTTACTTGATTCAACTTCCGATAATCAATACAAAAACTCAAGAACCCATCCTTCTTTTTAGCAAAAAGAGCTGGAGCTCTTCACGGTGACGTACTTGGACGTACAAATCCCTTATCAAGCAACTCATGAAGCTGTACCTTGAGTTCTCGTAACCCAGTAGGTGCAAAATGGTAAGATGGAATAGAAATAAGAGTAGCTCCGAGAACCAGATCGATAGAAAACTCTACCTTATGACTCGGTGGCAACTCAAACAGATCGTCAGAAAGACATCTGGATAGTCACAAACCATAGGGAAAACTCCCCACGAACCCCAACTACCTCATCTAATATGAGAGCACAAAAGAGAAAACCCAGGTTTCCTTGGCTCAAAACGACATCGGGCATAGACACCAAACCCTCATCCCGATTGCCCACGAAACAAAAGCAATCACTCTCAGGCATACAAATCAATACCCTCCGTCGATCGCAATCGATAAAGGCATGATAGGTGGTCAGCCAGTCCATCCCTAGGATGACATCAAATGTGGCCATGTCTAGACTGATGAAATCAAACTCTACACAGCAACCCGCGACCTCCAACTCACTGGATCTATAAACTCGACCCAATACCACATTCCCACCGATTGGGGTCTCTACACTCAACGTACTACCCAACGAGTTTGTCTCCAACCCTAATACAGATGCAAACGCAAAGGAAATATAGAAACATGATGCTCCCGTGTCCATAAGAATACTAGCCCATGATCTATATACTAAGAGAGTACCTCTAATCACGGATGTAGTAGCTGCAGCATCAGGCACGATCGGCGCCTTAGAAGAACTGGGATCAGTAAAGGCATATACTCTGCCCTGCGGTGCTCTAGCCTATCCATCGACTGTCGCACTAACTGTACTGAGGTACCCCCATCTACAATCCTAGACATCTGAGCTACAGGCTGTTGATAAATCTATCATCCCTGCGCAGGCAAAATAACTACTGCTCATGTCGTACTCTATATACTCCCTCATCGAGGACAGTTCCTACGAATGTGTCCTGACTAGTCACATCCATAACAAACTGGTGGTTCTCTCCCTTGTGACTGAATCGACGTTGAACTCTGAAACTGCCTCCTTTGTGGGCACTTTGATGCACGATGTCCTGCCTGTCTGCATCGATAACAAATGAGCTCTCTTTGCTCCGGCCTTCATGTTGAGGCCACTGATGGTGCAGGTGCAGAAAACTGCGGCTAATGCGATCCCACATAATGAGAACTCGAACCAGAAGACCTCTGGTACTTGTTCCTGTGCCCCTGAAACCGCGCACCTCCACCGTCATCACCCCCTGGGTAAAGGAAAGGAACTCCTACCTGTAATGATCTCTCGAGGACCTAAAAAAGTACTTCTCCAAAAATACCTTTGTAAAAGCATCCCAAGTGCCTCCCACTATAGTTCTGGTGAACTCCCACCACTCGTGGGCACCCTTTCTCAGCTGGATCTATACTAAAGGATACATGATAAAAGCCACATGTAATAAGCAAAGCATAAAACTATTAAAGAAATTGATAAACCCTATTCATGCACAAACTATGTTAAAGGATTTATGATAGACATAGCATGCAGTAAGTGAAAAAAATAATCCTAAAATAAAATTCTAAATCCTAAACATGCTAATACTATACTATAAGATGCATACTAGACTTCATAGATTGTTAACAGAATACTAAAACAACAAAATGGAGCTACTATAACAAAAAAAACTTACGGTCGTAACCTACAAAGCTTGCGGTTGCAAACAACAGAGGCCAAAAGGTTGTGGGCACAAGAAATAGAATGCATAAAAAGCTACTGAAAACATAAAAAGATAGCGGCCGTAACCTATAGAGGTTGTGGTCGCAAGGAAAGAACACATAAAGATGGCAAACGTGAAGAATAAGCTCAAGGCCGCAAGCATGATAGTGCCAAATAGTTGTGCCTGCAACCATAGAAGTTGCGATCGCGAGGTATGTTGGCATGTTTCGCTGAATTTTAGTAAATACTGTGATGGGCGCAAGCATGCAATGTGTAGAGTTGAATATGAGACAGAATTACAGAATTAAATTATGATTACTTTTTTTATCAAAACATAATTAAAGCACGAATAATATGATATTAACTAAAATCCTAGAATTAAGCATGCTAACCAAGTAATAAAATCATATTTAAACTAACTAAAGATTAACCATGCAAATCATAAATTGGAATACAAAAATTAACTCGACCTCTCCACAGGGGTAGAAAGTGTGGAGAGGGAAATGCCAGGGATCATGGAGGTATACCTAAAATGTGGTATCCGAATGTATCGTCAAGTTGTGGGGGTGCAAGGGTTGTTCCTCCAATTGCCAAGAAAAAAGGTCCAAATCCTATACTCCGAGCGAGAGGGTAATGAAAGTGTGTAAGAAATCAGAGTTCGAATCGGTGGTATGATAGAGTATCCATGTTCAGAATTCGACCTTTAAAAATTGTACCGAAGGTACGTATTTATAAAAAATTCCACCCAATGAGATGGTGACATGTCCCAATCTCAGAAGATCTCCAAAAAGGTTGTAGTCGCAAGCTTTGAAGGTTGTGGCTGCGAGGTTGAAGGTTGTGGCTGCAAGGTTCAAAGATTGCGGGTGCAATTACTTAGGCCAGTGAACAACCAGGTCACAAGATTTGAAAGATGTGATCGTGTGGTTCGATTTCACGGAGTACTGATCTTGAATTATTTTTGGAC
>JAOTRH010094072.1:0-16342 GCA_034768845.1 Heliamphora exappendiculata
GACGTAGGCAAAGTTCAAGCCGAACCACTATAAATCCCGGTGTCTGGTTCTTTATCTCTATCCCTCTCCTTTTAATTTTTGCATTAATTTCTTTATTGCATATCTAGTTTCTGTTAGATATTAAAAGATTTTCTGAAAAAAATTTTAAATCTCCTTTGCTAGCAAAGAAACCCAATTCTCCCCCCCCCCGCCTCTTGGGTTGCCTGTTTCTAACATTTTCTATAAAAGGTGTTACATGCGATTATATGCTTTTCTACCGTTTAAAAATGCTATAAATATTGGATTTTGTGGTTAAATCATGTTTGTTTGGATAAAAAGCATGTTTTCCATATCTTTTGATTTATTATATGTTGGTAGATGTGTGAATGTCCGTGGTTTTAGAAAAGGTGGTTTGAAAACGAAAGAATTTATGTAAAGTTATGAAAACTAAACTTTTGAAGGTTTAGAGCTAACCCTTGGGGTTAAGCCTCAGTTTTTAAACATTTTGGTAGAAACGGTGGAAACATTTTTATAATGTTGTTTGGTTTCCATGGTTAATGGATGACGTGGCGAATGACCGTTGGATGTTTTGTACATGATTAATATACGGTTTAAAATGTTTTTATAGTCGAGCTATGTGTTGTTTTTTAATGATTCGATAGATGTGCCATGATAGTGCGTGTGTATTTGGGCCACCATTGCTCCTCGGTGAAAGTCTAAAAACTTTACTCAAGTAGGTACTTTTCTCATTTGGGTTAATCCCCGTAAATGAAGTGGTTGCCCCAATGGGAGGCATGCGTTGTCGTAACTCCATATAGAACTTGTTATTACCTAGCGGGTCTTTGTATGGCTTGGGTCTAGGGTAATGGGTAAGAGTCAATAGTTGTTATCTTTGTCCCGGGTGTGATAGAGACGGTACATAAGGATCATTGTCGGTTGTTGGAATCGAGTGGAAAATAACATTGTTATTGTTTTTCTTTAACCGTTGACGTTATTTGTATTGTATGAAATGGGTGGTTTTAAAAATGAAAAACCATTTTGAGGCTCGTATAGTTGTGTTAATTTTATGTTATGTGATTGCATATCCTACTTTACTGCATTATAGTCTATTTTTATTGGACTTTGGCTCACGATGTGGGATTTAAAAAAAAATTTCAGGTGCATATGATTACGCAGGTTGATCTGGAGGAGCCAGTGGGGCAGAAGATCTTTTAGTCTTTCTTTTTGTTTCTTTTTGGATCATGTACTGTTTTACATGTTTATAGTATTGGAACCATATGTTGTAAACCTTGTGGCAGATATATCTAATGTATGCATGATATATGAGGGAGAGAGACAATGGGTTGGTCGTTATTTCTTGTAGTTTATTACTACAATTTTTGTTGATTGGTTCAACGTTTTACAAAAAGGTTTTTGATTGATTTATGCTTCATATAAACTCTTGTGCTTCGAGGGAGATTTTGGAATGACTTATACTTCTTTTTAAAAGTTATTTCTTTGCTCAAAATGTGTGTTTTGTTTCAAAGGCTTGGCTTTTAGGGCCGTAACCCTAGCCACTTGGGCTACTCTTTAAAATTAAATAAACTCTCGATAGTACGTTTTACAAAGGTTTTAACCTTGTTTTGGCGTTATGGTTTTTGACCCATTTGTGTTTGAGCAGTTTTAGTAGATCGTAGTATCTCAAAATGGTTGTTCGTGGGTGTTTTACGTGACCTAAAATTTGGGACGTAACAACTTAGTATCAGAGCTCTGGGTTCGAATACCTAAGAGCTGTGGAAAGTGGGTGCATCACCTTGTGAGGAAAGATGTGTGTACTTGGTTGCATGTGTTTAAGTGTTTTTATAATATGAGCATGATAGCTTGTTGAGCATAAGCATGGTTTATATACGTGAGTATGGAGGTTGAACCTTATGATTAATTAGTCTTTTCTTCGGGCGTTTGGATTAACAAATTTGGAAGCCAAGTTAGAAATGCATTTGGACGACGTATTTTCTAGTAAAGAATCTAAGTAGGTTATCCAATTTGACGCATCATTCTCGTCGGTTCTCCTCGGTTTGTGTGATGTGTTTGCATAATTATTTTGGCTAAGTGTTAGCATGATTATGTGGTACGTGTTAGAAATAACATGTTGGGTCGACCTAAGGTTGTTGTGTTCTATATTTCTTTTATATATGAACTGTATACAATTGGAAAGGATGAGGACGTGATTTGGGTCTTGGATGTGCGACTCGGTTACGATTGGTTGGTGAAAGGTAAGGTTGTGAGTTGAGTGTCGATCGCTTAATGCGTAATGAAACTCGTTGGGGAGTTGGGGTTAGTCGCGTTAGGTTGGCCTTGGTTAGTATACTGTAAGCATGGTTAGTGGCTTGGTTTTGGTAAATGGGTCCTCTTGAGAGTAGGTTACAAGAAGTTAAACTTGTGTTATAGATGGCCTTATGAGTAGGGGTGATGAGGCATCAAAGACCTCGAGAGATTAGTTATTATGATTGGATTTGTGAGTAGTGGTAATCCCTTTCAGTTAAGGTTTGGTGTACGTAGTTTTGGCCATGTGATAGATTAAGTACATCGTGAGCCATGCTATGTCATGAGCCATGTACTCAGAATGAGGAATACACAAGAACACAGTGGATGGGAGCGTAGTAATCCTTCGACAAACGTATGTTGAGATGGCAGAACTTAGGTGGTTCTCGAAATATTCCTTGCTAGCGAGGTGTTGTTGGTAGCCAGAGTAGTGTCTGATGACTTGGACGTTGTATACCTTATTGAGGTTTGAGAATTGAGTTACGAGTGAGTAAGCTCAAGGATATGGGTCATGGCTGTGTTAGAATGTGTAAGGGTTCGGCTTACGGTTCTAACATGTAGCGAGTATCAATTCTGTGAGATTCTTACGAGAATGCAGGTTTGGGGTTTGGTTATTATCCTAGTGATTAGAAGATCGTGTTTGAGAACCTTGCTAGGTGTATAAGGTTTGAAAGGGCAGTAGAAGGGTTCGATATTGTGGTTAGCTTAGTGCCGAGACGGTGTATCCTGAATGTGATATGTTTGGAGGTTGTTTGTGTTCAACCTTAGGTTCATAAGTGAGTACGTTATTTACCCATGGGAACGAAGTACTGTGGAGTAATAAGGTTCAACAGTGTACTATGTGGTTTGGGTGGCTTGAGACGATAGGTGAGAAATCGTGGGTTAAGATGTCAGTGATCGATGTGTGCTTTGAGGGCGGAAGTAAGGAACACGTCTGTGTGGTCATGGGAGTTGTTAGTAACTATGGATGAAAGGTCTCATAATTGAATTTCCTTTGTTAGGCACAATACGCTTTCTATATGAGTTGCTTGGACAATGGGCTCGAGGCCATGATGTGGTTGTGGTTTGACTAGTGGGAGTTAGATTAGTTAAGCGCAACCTTGTGAAGTATGGTCTTGGCACGATGGGAATGTTGACGTGTGTCTTCGTGTATGACTGGTAATGAGCTTGTGATCCTATGGGATGTATTGTATAAGGTGTGAGGATTGATGATGTTTATGTGTGTGCAGAGGAGGTCTAAAAGTTAAGAGCTTAGTGTAACAGATGTGACCATGTTCGATAGTGTGGTTGGCTTAGTGCGAAGACGGTGTATCCTGAGTGTGATATGTTTGGAGGTTATTTGTGTTCAACCTTAGGTTCAAAAATAGGCATGTTGTTTACCCATGGGAACGAAGTGTGGAGTAATAAGGTTCAGTAGTCTACCATATGGTTTGGGTGGCTTGGGGCGATAAGCGAGAAATCGTGTGTTGAGATGTCAGTGATCAATGTGTGCTTTGAGGGCAGAAGTGCAAAACATGTCTGTGTGGTCATGGGAGTTCTTAGTAACTTTGGATGGAAGGTCACAGAATTGAATTTCTTTTGTTTGGTACCGTACACTTTCTATGTGAGTTGCATGGAAAGTGGGCTCGAGGCCGAGATGTGGCTGTGGTTTGACTAGTGGGAGTTAGATTAGTGAAGCATAACCATGTGAGGTGAGGTCTTGGCGCGATGGGAATGTTAAAGTGTGTCTCCATGTTTGACTGGTGATGAGCTTGTGGTCCTATGGGATGTATTGTACAAGGTGTGAGGATTGATGGTGTTTATGTGTGTGCGGAGGAGGTCTAAAAGTTGAGAGCTTAGTGTAACAGATGATCTGAGTATCATGATCGGGGTCGACAGTAGCTTGGTGACCATGATCGATGTGGCCTCAAAGTAAGGTTTATAGGGTTCTTTAGGGGCTAAGTGTTAATGGGTACTGAGAGTACGCTAAGATTGGGTCATAGTTCCTTGTTGACCCTTTTCGTTTCTCTGGACGGAGAGAGAGTTTTCTTGTAGACGGTTATCTGGTGCGAGCTATTTCATCTTGGGTGGATGTAGATGCCGGGATCATGACTGATTTAGATTTGGTTGTGTTCTGAGACTGTGAAAATCTCTATGGATCTTGTATTTGTGTTGTGGTCCTTTGCGCTGTGCCTTAAAAACTTGTATTGCCAGGATCGGGTGATTGTAAGATAAATTCGTTGCAATTTCAACGTATGGTTGATGAAAATATGTGTTTAGATGTTATGCATGGCTATGTGCTTTCCTAGATGTATAGAATGTATATGTATGACTTGGGATCTGATTGCTCCTGCGGTTGAAGACCAAAAAGAACTGCATAATTGGGTTAGTGTTGTCCTACGGTGGAGGACCGCAAAAGAGTACATACGAGTGTGGTAAACATAGTGAGAGTATGACTTGTTATGTATGATGGTTAAACTATTTAGGTTGTGTTTCCTATGAGGTCGGGTTGGTAAATCAGGAATGCTTGTGCTTGTTCTTATTGACAAGGGAGTTAGTGTTGAGACATAGAGTTCTTTCCTGCAGTGATCAACTGAGAATTGTTATCCGTTGTGTGAAGTTTATTCTGGGTTATGTGGGGGTATGGTTGTGCTTCTAACTCTTAGCAGAGTGGGAATTTTGTCGAAACTGTGAGGCTGGGATATTCACATGGTGGGTTTTTAATAGACTTTTGTGAGTCTGGGTTTGTGTTCTATTTGGGGCTTAGAACTATTCAGATTTCTTAGAGTCGAAGAGTGATTATCGACTGTGGTAAGTATTATGTTTTAGCATAACCGTTTGTTTGGATGGTGGTTCCGAGAATGTGGTAAGGTATGAGTCAGGAAGGATTTGATGTTTAAGAAGCCTTGGTTGGTATGGCCTCTTGGGACTGACGTGATTGTTTGGTTTGGAATGAAAGGGTCGTGATGAGCTCATAACTCCCTTGGTTGGTTACTTGATGGATAAGTCATGGGCTTGAATATTCTACTATTGTAGATTCAAGGGGTCGATATATGTGTTATGAGTTTGGGGTTGATGTCGGATGGCAGTGATCATGTCTAATTTGTGGTTGAATTATAGACTTAAAATCAGTAATTAGATGGTGAGACGTTGAGTTGTGTAGTGATGTGCTATTGCACGGGAGATATGATTGGGTTTGTGTAGGTTATTGGATACTTATGAGATGTCCTGTCTGCGTGGTGTGTCTGGTCTAAGTGACTTGTTGGGGTTAGGTATTTTATGGCTGTAATGCTGGGTTGATTTTTGTTTGTATGGAATCTTGTCTTGTACAATGGTGTGACACCTAGTATTTCTCCACGGTGAGAATTATGATTCGTGATGTAAGATCAAATAGACAGTGAAGGTTTAGATGAAGTGCATTCCTTGGTATTCCAGGTGAATTAAGTGAGCTTTTCTCTGGAGTCAGTGTTTGTGTTGTTACTCATGGAGGGGCGTAGTGTCAACTTCAGTGATGGCGTTGTTAGCATCAGCAAGGTAGCGACGTGGTAACAAAGTGGGTGGCCATCATTATTAGGGTTGGTAAACTGAAAATCATATTTTTAGTATTTAATTTTATTTTAATAAAATTAATTTTCTATTTTATAAGAATCTTTATGAGCAATGTATGTACATCATTTCTTTGTTATGTATGGATGTCAAATATTCTGTATAGTATTTAATCTAGTGTGTAGAGTATGACTCGGATACAGAAGATCAGATTTTAGGTTCTTACAGAATATAAGTTTTATGTTCACAATTTAGATGGAAATGGACATACTATCGGTATGACTGTGGCACAGAGTTTTAGTAAGACTATCTTGGTTACAGGGAACAGATAATAGCGTCGTCTATTGTTCCGACTCTCTGTGCCAGTACACTTTGTGTGTATTGAACAGGACATTTGGGATAATTAATTTTATACTGACTATATAAACTAATTCACATCCCAAAGTTATTATGAATACTGCTTATCCTCTTAATCCTGAAATAATAATTGATTTATGTATATTTAATATTCATTGTTTTGATTTATTAGATGGTGCGATCTTATATGGATCTATATTTTCGGTGAGTTGGATAGCGGTATTATTTATATGACAAATATTAATTATTGACAGAATCCACGTCCTGGAAGATCGGGATTGACGATACTCCTTAAGGATGCTTATAAGTTTTGATCAGGTCAAACGCTACAGGTGGATTTAATTATCTGATGGTCAAATAAGTTAAGCAGAAGGGCTTAAGGAATATCAATATGCTGATTAAATTAAATTGTCAGTAATTAAATTTAATTGGCCGGTATCAGAAATCTTAACGTGAGGAGAAATGGTAAGCATTTAATAATAAGAGCTCAATACAAGAAGGTCTTGAGATTATGGGTCAGAGTATAATTACAGTTCTTTAGTGGTGTGAACTGTAATTCAGTATTTTATGAAAATTGCAGAAACTGTTGCGTCTTTTCATAATTGTAGAAATCGCTGCGTCTTTCCATAATTGTAGAAACAGTTAGTAGGTAATCTGTGTTCCACTGGAAGTCTTACTCATAATTACTCCCCAGGTATCTGCTGTAGCCCTATATATATGCGGACAGGCTGAATCAATTTTCAATGATATATCATATTTTGTCACTCAAGACTAAATATATCTGGGTTCTATTAGTACGAGTTCCCGATAGTCCGTAGCCCACACTTCCTTTGAGGATCGCGTAAGGGAATACAGTAGAAGATCTAATAGGAGCTTCAACTAGGAATCAAATCAAAGTTGAAGAATCGATCGACAAAAGATATTCTTCTAAATTAACTTTGATTACACGGGTTTTATTTTGATCGTTCGACGTCAAAAGTTTTATCTGGAGCCCGTTTCGGCGTTTGCCCGTCCAGTTAATTTTTATCGAAAATTATTTACAAAAATAATGATTTTGGCAGTGTTTGGTTGGCAGAAGTTTGGTTGGTAGTGTTTCTTTTTAAGCAAAACACTAAAGAAGTTTTCCATCCAAACACAAGCAGTGTTTATCAAAACAAGGAAGCTAATTCATAAAAAGATTTTGAAGTTTTTCATTTTAATCAGGAGACTGAAACTTTTTAGAGTTTTGATTCGATCATAAAATTTGAATATATTTATATTGCATTTAATTTATTTTTTATTAACTGTGTGAATGATAAATATTGATTTTATTTATCTTGTTAATTTAATTAATTCGAATATTCAGTTTTAATTAAAAAATTTTATAATGAAAAATAAAATTATATTTTTTTAAAAATTAATTAACTAAATGAAAAAACTTTAGATATTTTATTTTTTTTACAAAATATCACGTTTAAGATAATTTTTTTTAAAATCAGATATCTTAGAAAAACGTGAGAATTAATTTCAAATTTTGAATTAATTAAATAAAAAAATATTTAATCAGAAATAAATTATTATTTTTTTAAAAAAGTGAAATGAAAAATAAAATAAATAAATGCCTTTAATCATTACCTTAGCTAAAAAGTTACAGAAAAAACTATGCATTTATTAAATTTTATTTGTTACGCATTTAAACATGAAAAGATGGTTTGGTGAACCAGAATCTTTGGAATCGTGTACACGGAAAGATGTTTAATTCTTTCAGATCGTGTGATTTTTAAAATTAATAAATTTATTTTTATTAAACGAATTTTTATAACTCTAAAAAATATTTTAAAAATTTAAGTGGGAGAGGAAATTTATTCACAGATAAATCTCACGGTCTCCATCACAAGTTTGTCGGCGATGCAATTAAATCCTGCGTGTTTGCAGTAAGGCTTTCTTCCTCATCAGACAAATTAATTATGGTATCGCTAGTACAAATCTCCTTTGGGAATAATTCTGAATAATTAGTAGTGTAGATCACTTCTCCAACTGAATGGTTCATCGTGAAACGATTAATTTGGGATTAGGTGATAGTTAACACTTAGTTGTATATAATAGTATCCTCTCTATCTGACTCACTGTTATTATATACTAGACCGAAACTATGCCAGCTATTTAACTTACTTGGCATGGTCAGTTGCCTAGATAATAAAATTAAAAAGAATTGGCATGTCAAATCTTATGAATGACAGTAGACGTCCTCCCATTGAAGTATACCATTTTCAGGTTACCAGGTTTGTAATAACCCGAACTCAGGTATACGAATAGAAAAGAAAAAGCATTTTAAAAAGAAAAAAAGAAACGAAATCTCGAACCTAAGTTCGGTAAGAAGAACTGGCCCGATCGTTTAACCTTTTCAAGCTTAAGACCCGGGATAGAGAGGGAACCACACAAGCATATATTAAAGTCCTAATATTGAGGTTAAGAACTTAAGGTTATAAGACTAAGTTGTTCGAGACAAGAGTTAAGCTCGAAAAGTCTTAAGAACCCAAATTTTGACACATGAATGCCCTAAATCAAGGATTTAAGTATAATTAAGTAGCAAAAGGATAAAATAATATCAAAAATAACAAAAAAATCCCTTAGTGGCTGACCAACTTGGGAAGAGTGCCAAAAAATAGTTTTTTGCTTTCTTTTGAGCTTAAAATGATGAGAAAGGTATTAAATTAAGTTTTATGATGATTCAATACTTGTTGAGCAAGTAATATATATAATAATATGGTGTCATAGGTTAATAAAAGTAAACAAATTATTATTGAAGTTTATACACAACAAAATAAGTCAAAAAGTTAGATATTGCTAAAATAGCTTAATTTGACTTAAAAGAGTATATCTATTTAATCAATTGATATGAAAACTATGATAATACATGGAAATACTATATTTATCATAAACATACTAAAATAATAGGTCTCAGTATGAAAAGACACCAAAAATATACATCAAATTAACTTTTAATGCATTTTTTTGTACAATAAGGGCAAGAAAACTAAGAAAAACCCCTTGATTGATGGGGGATCAGATTTTTGTTCCCCCAAAATGACGCTAGCCGAATTTGTCTTCCCCAAATCTGATTTGGTCCCCTCAAAGCTTAAACTAAATTAATTAACCCATGTGAAGGAAAGGAAAAGAACCAAAACATTTAATTTTTTTGTTCCCTTGCCTGTCTATATAAACAAGGCCCAAACACCTTCTTCCCCCTTGATATTTCAGTGGAGAGAGAGGGAGAAAGACCAGATTGTGAGTGTTCTTGAGGGTCCATGAAAGTTTGAGAGAAGAAAAAATAAGAAGAAGAAGAAGGGATCCAAGAAAAGGGTATTTGGAGACCATTGTTCCAAAAGCCAAGTCCTAATAGATTTCCACCATCTTTTGATCTCTCAAACAAGTAAGAAAAAGCTCTAAATCTTATGTCTAAGATCCCTCAAAATATCTCCCAACACATCTCTTTAAACAACTCTAAGAATCGAGAATCGAAATTAAACCGAAAAGGCATCGTGGTACAAATTTGGGGCTGTTATGATTATGGGTGATATGAAATGTTGTTGTGTGTTGTTATCTTCTAGTTTGATGATCTCTAAGTGTGATGGGGCCTTGATATTAAAGTCTAAAAAATAAGCATTCAAAGAAATTGAACAAAAACATGACATGACATAAGTAGAAGACTTGAACCCGAAGAGGCTTAATTTTTGAGACCTTTGATATTTCTGCCATGAGATTTTAAATGCCATAACTCAATGTAAAAAATTGATCTAAGCATGTTCTTTATGTCCAGATTTATATTTTTGTTTTATCTTGTTTCCAAAATTGGTTTCAACTCATTTTCATAACTAGAACTCAAGATATTTCAATTTTACCAAAGTGTGCCATTTTTCGACCAGTCAACACTACCTACTTAGAAACCTTATTTTACAATGAGATCCGAACTTTGGTCAAAACATGAAAGTTGTAGATAACATGTATATCTATCTACCCGCCAATAATGAGAACAAAATATTTAGTGTTGATAGGTCAAAATCCCTTTGAAAGGCTCTGTTGAATTTTAGCCCCCAAGGAACATTCTGTTACATATTTTTATATAGCTCAAAATCCCTATTTTTAGTGGTCTATTCTGAAAGTGGTCTACATGCACTTTGTAGCTAACATATTGAAGTACGTTTTACCCAAAAATTAGACCTTAAAGCGTTGGGATGATGCCCCAAAATCATTTCAAACCTTCTATCCAAAACTAGCTCTGCTGAGTTTTGGAGACTAACAGAACCTATTTTCTAAATTGGCCAAAAATTCTAACTTTTTCCACACAACTACCCTTAGCTCTACACATGAAACTTGCAAGGACCTGTTGATCTAGATCATACAAAAAAATGGGCTCATTTGGACTTGATCTGTTACCCCAAATCCGAGACCAATAGAAGCACATTTTTGGTAAAATCTTGAAGAAAGTGTTGAATCGTTTTTTCTCAGGATGTTTTGTTCACCCCTTTGCCTTACGTTTTGATTTTGGTGTTAAACATAAAAGTTGTAGGGAATATTTTAATCTAAATCATCACAAAAAATCATAATCCAATTCTAAGTCTAAGTACCTCCAGATGCTGTGGTACCATAAAATGTAATGATTGGAAAAGAGTACTAAATGGTTAAGTAAAATCTTTAAACAAGTGAAGGTTTGGGCAAGTACGCAGTATTCCTTAAACCTAAAAAAAAGTAACCATGGTCCCAAAAATCAAGAAAAAATTTCACGGTCAGAAACATTTTAGTTTCACATGCAAAAGGGGAAGGATTCTGTGATTAACGGTCAAGTCACGTTTTGCTTGTTAGGCACGAAAGTTGTAGAACCCGGAGGTCCTGCTTAGTTTGCCGAGGGATACTCAGCTTATATGCATCTTATACAAGGTGAGAGTGGTTAGCCATTATCTTGAATATGAATTTATGTAAATGATGCTTGAAAATGCTTTGATGCGTATGTTTTGAATTATGACCAGTTTAACGATCGCATGAACCAGTTGTTTTCAAAAGCCATGATGTTTTTAATTCAAGTGTGCTATTCATGATATTTTGAGCTAGTATGATGTTACTATGAAAGTATGGTTAATGTTGTGTGGTTGTTCCAAAGTGCCAAGTTACAAGGGTTTTTGGCTCTTTTATATCCCATTATGAGGGAGGTTACCTAACTATGAGTTTTTCATTTATCCCTATAGGGGAGGTGTCCCGTTAACTGGAAATTTTTGCCTCAAAGGCTTTTGGGCTCAGTCCCAAGTTATAGCACATACCACTCATGCTTGGTAGAGAGTGGTCCTCATTCCATCACGTGGCTATCCGTGCATTGAGAATTGACGTTACGGTACCGTCAGAACTCCTAGTTGTGAGGTTGATGACTACTTGGACACAGTTGGGGTTTGAGTCTAGATTTGAGAAAGTGGTCATGAATTTTAAATTTGTGCCGATTGAGCCAAGAACATTTTTTGTTTGCTGTATTGAGAAGGTTCTGTATAATCTGTGATGTTTTCACGTTCAAGTAAATGCATTAGTTTATATGGTATTTGTGGAAAATGTGATGAACAGTTCTTTTTTGAAAAAGGTTTTCAGTTATCGTTAACTAAGTAATTATCCTTTCTATTCATGATAATGCTAAGTGCAGTCTCCTATAATCTCTGTGGTTGTAGATAATAGGAACGGCTAGGAGTTGGTCCACCGCAGGCGTCATGAAGTAGTTTTGGATCTAGTGTTGGAAATCATTTTGGCCAGTTTTTTTTTGTTTAGTTTTAGTGTTGGCAAAGCTTCATGTATAAGATCTGAAAATTTTTTATCTTTTAGAAGTAATGTATGCCTTGGGATGGTGAATCCTTAGTGACTCATGTTTACCTCTTTTGATATTAAGAAGTTATGGTTACTTAAGAGTTCTTGTTTGGTCTCTTAATATCTTTATCCCTTGTTTATCTCTTGGATTGTCGGTCTGCGGCGGGATCATATCCCTTTGTGTAGGTTTGGTGCCTTGCGGGAACAGGGTGTTACAAAGCTACTGGCGAATTAAATTTAAAATGGTAGATGGAACCAAATTAAAATAAATTCAAAGTTTTGCTCATCATAATTAATAGTTTTATTTAATTATGTGATTCTCAGGAATAAAATGGATTTCAATATATTCGCTTTAATACTCAAAGAAAACATACTAACGGGACCAAATTTTATTGACTGGAAATGCAAATTGGATATAGCATTAACTACCAATGGCATTCTTTCAATACCAAAAAATCTGTGTTTTAGAAAAAATGTTCTTCCTCGGGGCCGGAAGACATGAAGAAGAAAAATGTTCAGAAATAGGGAGACACGATTTCTAGGGTAGTTAGTGGGCTATAAACTGGTGTGAAAAAGCCGAAAGGCAATGTTTTTACTACAACCAAACTCGGCACTGAAAGAGCTATGTCTAGTATTTCTCAAAAGGCAGAACAAATAGGGTAATTTCTATTCACTAGTTGTGAAAACATGTTTAACGGTGTTATCTACTAATACCTAGTGTGTAGATACGGGAGCCACTAATCATGTCTGCAATTCATTGTAGGGGTTCCATGAAACTCGATAACTTAGTGATTGAGAGATTTATCTACATATAGGAAATAATACAAAGATAACAGCTATTGCAGTAGGAGATATCACTCTCAGTTTTGGTAGAGATTGGATTTTAATATTGAGAGATTGTCTTTATGTACCTACCATTATAAGAAACTTAGTTTCCGTTTCTGGTTTGGCTAAAGGGATTGGATAAAGATAAATATTTTATTTATTTTAGTAACTCTGTGATTATTAAGGATAATAAACGGGTTATCAGTTCTGGTACATTGGTAGATGATCTTTATGTTACTACTCCAATCTCTCCTACACTGTAATTGACTGAAACGAATAATACATCTACATTACCATATAAAAGAAAATTTTCTTCTTTAATAAACCAAACTTTTCTTTGGCACTTACGCTTGTGTCATATTAATTTAAAAAGGATAAACAGACTAGTAGCAGATGGACCTTTGAGTTTATTGAAAGTGGAGGCACTTCCAATCTATGAATCTTGCTTAAAGGGTAAGATGGCCAAGAGGTCCTTTTTGGCCAAAAGCTATAGAGCTAAAGAACCGTTAAAGCTAGTTCATTCTGATGTGTGTGGTCCTATGATAATCTGGGTTAGAGGTGGCTTTGAGTAGTTCATCAGTTTTATTGATGACTACTCAAGGTATGGATACATTTACATGATGCACTGTAAGTCTGAATACTTTGAGAAATTCAAAAAATTCAAGGCGGAGGCAGAGAAGCCTCTAGGTAAAAGTATCAAATAACTACGACCCGACCGTGGTGGAAAATACCTCTTTGGAGAGTTTAAGGACTATTTGTCATCAAAGGGGATTACATCCCAACTGACTGCACCTGGCACTCCGCAGCAGAATGGTGTAGCATAAAGAAGGAATATAACTCTTATGGAGATTGTAAGGTCAATGATGAGTTATTCAGATTTACCCAATTCGTTTTGGGGACTCGCTTTGGGGATAGCAGCTTACATTCTGAACTTGGTGCCTTCTATGTCAGTACCTTCTACTCTCACAAAATTATGAACCGGGTGTAAGCCTAGTCTGAAACATATTCGTATTTGGGGGTGTCCAGCACATGTGCTAAAAGGGAACACGGGTAAGTTAAAACCAAGGACGGAAGTTTATTTCTTTATGGGGTATCCCAAGTAAATGAAGAGTGGCCTATTTTATAATTTTAAGGATTAGAAGGTCATTGTTAGCACCAATGCTTAATTCTTGAAAGAGGATTATATTATGAATCACAAGCCCAATAGAAAAATTATTTTAAAAGAACTGAGAGGAAATACCAGTAGAACGGAAGAGGAACCACAAGTCATTGATATTCCATTACCTCGTTATAGTGAAAGGAATATCGGGACATGTGCAAATCAAGAACAGGGTGTTGTTGCACAGGGTTCAGATTCTGTACGGCCTGTTACTGCAAGTACACAGACACAGGTAGTGTCTCATTGTAGTGAGAGGATTGTTCATTAACTTGATCGGTATATGTTCTTGGGAGAGTCATTTGAGAAGATCCTGACAGAACTAGATACCGAGCCTTGTAACTACAATGAAGCACTAAAAGATAAAGATGCAGATCTTTGGCAAAGGGCTATGAATTCAGAAATGGAATCTATGTATTCTAATCAGGTCTGAGAACTTATAGAACAACCCGAAGGAAAAAAAACCCATTGGATGCAAGTGGATCTATAAGAAGAAGAGAGGAGCAGACGGATAGGTTGAAAATTTCAAAGTTAGGCTTGCTGCTAAAGGGTTTACTCAGAAAGAAGGGATCGACTATGAGAAAACCTTTTCGCAGGTAGTCATGCTTAAGTCTATCTGGATTCTCTTATCCATTACCGCACATTTTGATTACAAAATCTGGCAAATGGACGTCAAGACAGCTTTTCTTAACGAAAGTCTTGACGAGTGTATCTATATGATATAACCAGACGGATTCATTACAAAGGACCAAGAATACATGTTGTGTAAGCTTAAGAGATCCATTTATGGACTTAACCAAGTATCGAGGTCTTAGAACACTCGGTTTGATGAAGCTATAATGTCTTATGGTTTCGATCAAAGTCCGAATGAGTCTCGCGTGTACAAGAAGTGTGACAGAAGCGTGACTGAAGCGTGGTGATCTTCCTAGTACTTTATGTAGACGATATCTTGTTCACCAAAAATGATGTGTGGACATTATCTACGGTTTAAGTATGGTTATCTGGGCAATTCGATATGAAGGATTTGGGAGAAGCCAGTATATCCTTGGGATCAAGCTTGTGCGAGATCAGAAACAAAGGATGTTGGGCTTATTACAAGAAAAGTATATCGATGATATCCTTGCACGTTTTAGCATGCAGGATTCCAAGAAAGGGTTTCTCCCTTTTAGGCATGGAATCACTCAATCCAAAGATCAGTGTCCTAAGACACCTAATGAGATAGAGAAGATGAAGGTGGTTCCTTATGCTTCGGCAGTAAAAAACCTCATGCATGCTATGCTTTGCACTAGACCCGACATCTGCTTTTTTGTTGTCATGGTTAGTAGATATCAATCTAACCTAGTACATGAGTATTGGACTACAGTAAAGAATATATAATTAAGTACCTAAAAAGGACTAAGGATTATATGTTGGTTTACCAGGCAGATAGTCTAGTACCTTTGGGGTACATAGGCTCAGATTTTCAGTCTGACAGGGTTTCTCAAAAGTTTACCTTAGGATATGTGTTTACCTTAAAAGGTGGAACTATAAGTTAGAGGAGTATCAAGCAGTCCTGCATTGTTGATTCCACCATGAAGGCCGAGTATGTGGCAGCTTCTGAAGCAGCCAAGGAGGCTGTTTGGCTTAGGAACTTCCTGATGGATCTAGAGGTGGTACCTTCAGTTCAGTCAGCTACCACACTTTACTGTGACAATAACAGAGCGATTGCAAACTCGAAAGAGCCAAGGGTTCATAAGAAAGGCAAGCACATTGAGCGTAAGTATCACCTAATACGAGAAATTGTACAGAGAGATGAAGTTGTTGTGACCAAGATTGCATCAACAGACAATCTTGCAGATCCTTTTACAAAGAGCTTACCGGCTAAGACTTTTGATAGTCATGTAGATGCATGGGAGTCAGATGTATGGCAGCATGATTTTGAGTATAAATGAGAGATTGTTAGGGTTGGTATATTGAAAATTATATTTTTAGTATTTACTTTTATTTTAATAAAATTAATTTTTTATTTTATGAGAATCTTAATGAGTAATATATGTATATCATTTTTTTATTATGCATGAATATCTAATATTATGTATAGTATTTAATCTAGTGTGTAGAGTACGGCTTGCACACAGAAGATCAAATTTTAGGTTTTTGCAGAATATAAGTTTTATGTTCACAGTTTAGATAGAAATGGATATACCATCAGTACAACTGTGGTAAAGAGTTTTAGTAAGCCTATCTTGGTTACATAGAACAGATAATAGCGTCGTCTATTATTCTGACTGTCTATGACAGTACACTTTGTGTGTATTGAACAGAACATTTGGGATAATTAATTTTATACTGACTATATAAATTAATTCACACCCCAAGGTTATTATGAATAGTGCTTAT